>JAUYWG010000022.1:4663206-4673902 GCA_034779775.1 Enteromius afrohamiltoni | reverse complement strand
CTTATTTACCTGTCTGTGTGCGTGTGAGAACGTGGATTCCTCGGTGGGAATCTCTACTCCAAAAAGGAGCATTCTCAGAGCAAAGTGCGTGATTTACCTGCTCACTCGCGTTCTTCCGCATTTGAGTCTTCCGTCACGCTACAAGGGGACTCTCCTCGATCATTCATTTCTTGTCTGCCTCCGTGACACCATCAATGATAACTATAAAAAAAAATTATATAGTCCACACCCCAACTATAACAATAACGTTAATAATTACTTTCAGAACAATTTTTTCTAGCTAAAAACAATAAAAAAATATTGACAGCAAATAATATTCAATCCTACTGTCATGAGCTTAAGAATTTAAAGATGTAGACTAGCGTCTGCTGGAGTGGATGCTAATATACTGTAGTTATTTTTATCATTATCCTTATATTTATTGTGCCTAGTGTGAACGGACCTTATGTCTGATATTGCATGTCGGCACAATGGTCACATGCAGTTAATTGCTGTTATTTGTTTTTACAAAACAATAAACATTAATAATAGTTCACCAGTCATCATTTTGCATGTGAATGGAAAAGATTATTCCATATTATTCTGAACATGAATATGCTTAAGACAGGTTTGTACAATACTGTATGTGAATTTATATTTAAGATATTTAATTTTAACTTGATGTGTGATGCACATGGAACAGAACTAGATTAATAAAAAATTTTTTTACTTGAATCATGGTGAAATTGCATTTTTAAGCTGACTAGATAAAAATGAAGGCAAAAAACAAAATTGAAATCCAGAATTGGCCAATTGAGAATTAATTGTTTGCCATATAAAGGAAAATAGCATATAGACATACGCTAATCAAAACCAGTGTGACAGATGGAGGATAATTTTTTAAATGTCAACCCTGCCAGGTCTGAATAAATCGAACTCAACAATCCTGTCTACCACACACTGAAATATTTAGGATTGTACAGTTATGGGAGATACAACGATATGCTTGGTAAATATTTTCTGGTTCATTAATTTTGTATATATTGGATTCATTTAAATTGTTTGCTTATCTGGATCATTATACCCATAATAGCTCATGTGACCTTTACACACGACAACACTAACACTTTTTTTTTAAAGGAACATTAATTTTAGAACCCCAAGGTCAAAATCTACTCATAAACATTACAAATTATTCACAAATCCTACAAACACACTTTTGCACACCAACCAGACACAGCACACACATTCACCACTGACCTCCCCATTTGGTTTCACCTGTTGTCATGGAAACCAAAGCTCCTTCGAAAAGTCTTTAAAACCTCTAGTTGTCGACATACCTGTTACTAGACATATTTGAAGTGAAGTGTTCATTAAAAAGCTAACTGACTTCAGTTTCAGTATTCACTTCCTTTTTAACTGTGAGAAACGGTGGGTTGGACGTCAGTGGCAAAGCTATGTTATTTCTGCCAACAACATAAAAAAAGAACAGAAAATTAGAAAATCCTGCAGATTACCTAGTTTTCATAACTGTAGATAATCTTCATGCTCTTTATTCAGACACTTTAATTACGCGCGTGCCAGAAATCTTCTGGAAATTAGCAGATGTTCCTTTACGCCTAATGAATTCAGCACTAATTTTCAGTTTTAACAGTACGCCTCTACAACAGCGCACAGGGCTTTTAAAATCATTTTAAGCATTCAGGGTTTGATGTTTAATCTAAAAAAGAATGAGTGATTGCCCTTTGACCTTTCACATATTCTTATTTCTTTAGATGTAATTTTTAATTTTGTAATTTTTATATGTCTTTTTGTCATTTTAAATTCAATGTAGCTCATGGAAGTGGTTTGGCTTTGTTAACATTAGGTAATAAAAATAGATCACACTTAATTAATAAAGATTAAATGGTTACTGGCAAATTCCTGTAAAATTTACAGGAAAAAAACATGAACTGACATTCCCAGAATTCCCTGCATTGCATTTCAAAATTTGTTTGAATTTCCCTGTAGATTTTACAGAATTTGTTTTACAGTGTTGGTAATAAGCAACTAGTTAATCATGACAGTTATGTAGTTAGCCAATCTTAACAGTATCACTTCAGTTTGGGGATCAACTTTGGCTGTTTATTACTAAAAAGCACATATCAATGCCTTATTCTGCATGAACCACAAACCTAAAATTAACTACTACTTAACTAACTAAGCAGCAAATTAGTAGATTATTGAGGCAAAAGTTGTAGTTAGAAATGGATGAAAATGTTAAGAAATGGAACCTATATGTTGAAGTTTTTTTCGAATTTCGAATATGTTCAATCAGGTTTCACGGATTAATTTTTGTACACTTATGTAATATATAATGAAGCTTTTTTATAATTAAACAATATTACGCATCATTTAAATTATGGCTTATTTCGATGTGTCCTTTTTACAGTGTGATTGTACACTTAAGTACTAAATAATATTAATAACCATCATTTACTTACTTTAGGGTTAGAATTAGGATTAACCCTTTTAACCATTTGGTTTAAGATTATTTGCATGTAAGTATGCATAATTAAATGTTATTGCTATGTAACATATAACAAGAATACTATAAAATAAATATTAGTAAATAGAGAGCGATAGAAAAGTACAGTACAAACAGTGTATGATTATATTCTTGTTTTAAAGCAAACTGACTAAATAATTCATGCATCAGAGGGTTAATCTGCACACTGATTTAGGCAATCATCTTTGGCCAAACTTTGTTTTCACACTTCACAGTTGATTTTGCTACAAATTCTCATAACAGGCGCGATGACTCCCGAGAGCTGAAGTTTGTGTCCTTAGACTAGTTAATGGCCTCAGTGCAAGCTGTGTGACAGTACACCACGAGAACTTAAAAGAGTGCGAACAGCGCCACGAGCAAACTGTGGCATTTTAATGAGCACTCCTTCTCTAATCATTTAGCTGTAATCTGCCAGGGACATGAACCCACTGTCTGTAAAAGTAACCAAGGCTCAGCGAACAACAGAAGACAAGCAGATCTGAGCGAGGAGACTTGGGAAAGGGCGACCGGGAACGTCGGCCGGGCGTTTCTTGACGCAGAGAGTTGACCCGTGAATGCCAACAAAAGCGAGTGGTAATGAGTGTAAGTGTTGCCTGAAGGTGCCGTCTTTATCATATCATCATGCCAAGCTCTTCTCACACACGGTGACTGAACACGGCGCCTCAGGACTCGCTGCTCTGACTAGTCACCCAGCATTCTCTTGATCAAATCCAGCTCTCGCCATCCCTTTTAATTAGCTCCCACGGTGGAAATCTATTAGTGGTTGGAGTCGTGCTGCGTTTGCGTTTATTTCAATGTACACAAATACACACAAATGGAGAAACTTCTATTTGCCTAAATGTTAGTGCGTTTAAGTAACACACACAGACTTGAACTGGACTACGGTCTCGGTAGGCAGAAGAAAGTAGTGTAGTTTAGGACAGAGGGATTCAATTTCTGCCTGTGGCTCTTAAAGGGAAGTTCAGAACGGAGAAGAAAGACAAAAACAAAGATCAGTGGGCTGCTCTGCGTGGCTCTGAGCAGCGATGGAAACAGTGCAAACAATTCTTTGGAGAACATCACGCTGCATGTAGCCGATGTTAAGGTGAATGTTTGTCACAGTGGCAACACGGCCACCGATACTTGCCACAGGCCAAACGTGCATCAAACTGAACTTCTACTTTTCTGAAACACACACTTGTTACTCAGTTGTCCATTACCCGAGTGAAGATCTTGTGTCACAGAGAATGTGAGACGGCAGGTGGCTACAAAAAAACTCACTTTGGTGCTTGTGTGCTAATTACAAACACAGCTGGACACAAAGCAGATGCTCATATATGGATGAAGATTATTCATAGAAGCAGCCATCTGAGTGGGTGCGGAATGTAGAGAAAAGATGTAATTAAGGCAGTAAAAAAAGTTTGACTGAGTGGGAAATTGTGTTTATGGTGATTCACTCGTTGTGGAAGGCAAGATGCAGTCAAACTTTTTAATGTTTTTCAAAAAGGTTATGTTTATTTGATCAGTAAAAATAGTAATACTGTGAGATATTATTACAATTTAAAATAGCTGTTTTCTTTTGTGATGGAATTAGTTTTTATGATGGCAAAGGTGATTTTTCTGCATTATTACTCTAGTTTCAGTGTCACATGAGTTTTTGGTAACACTTGTTAGCAAGCAATTTTTTCCTCAGTAAATTCTTAATTTGCTGCTTATTAATAGTTAGTAAGGTAGTTGTTAAGTTTAAGTATTGGGTGGGATTAGGAATGCAGAATAAGGCATTAATATGTGCCTAATTATCACTAATTAATGGCTAATACTCAGCAATATGCATGCTAATAAGCTACTAATATGTGTAACCATACAATTCTGCATTTTATTCTTGTGGAAGCCATAATAATTTTCACAGTTATTTAATGAAAATAAAGCTAACAATAACAGCATTCATTTGCAACACTATGAATGCCTTAACTGTCACTTTTGATCAGTTTAAAGCTCATGTATGAATAAAGATTATTTATAGACACAGCTATCTGAGTGGGTCCGGAACAAAAAGAAAGTATTTAACTACGGGAGTAAAAGTAGTTGGATTGAGTGGGAAACTGTGTAAGTGGTGATTCATTCTTTGAAGACGAGAGCAAAAGTGTTTGAACTGCTGAACACAAATTTATCCAGATTAATTTTTTTAATCCCTTTTTTAATTGCATAAATAACTGTCATACTCTAAAAACTGTTTTATGTTCTGAAAACTGTCCACATTGTTCATATGCTTACACTCGAAAGGTCAAAAGCAATGGAGTTGATCTTGTCAAATGAAGTACTGCTGCAGAAGTATTGCTTTTTACAGTTTTCAATGTCTGCGGGGGCTCGAGTCTTTCGCTGCAGTCTCCAGAGGTTTTCAGTGGCAGTGTCATCAACCACCATTCCAATCAAAATGGCTCAAAGTCCCTTCCTTCGAAGGCACACCAAAGATCCGATGAAAAGCATTGGCACTTTCCACGAATATTGTACAGTGCTTACGTCTATTTTAAAATATTTAAGAAAAATTTTTACTTTTCACCAATGGTGTGATTAATCGTCTAATATTTTTTATTTCCTGTAGGAGGTCCAATCTATATAAAAACAAACAAAATGCTTAAAGTCACTATTTTTGTTTTCTTTGCGCACACGAATTAACAGTTAAACCACTGAAGTCACATGTACTATTTTAATACTGTTCCTTCTACCTTTCTGGGCCTTGAACATGTCAGTTGCTTTGCTGTCTAAGCATAGTCAGAAAACTCTCGGATTCCATCAAAGTGATCTTAATTTGTGTGCCGAAGATGAATGAAAGTCTTATAGGTTTGAAACAACATGAGAGTGAGTAACTAATGACAGAATATTCATTTTTCAAATTAATTTGATTTGTTGAATTTGAAAAAGACACTATTATTTTATCTAACATCTGATAGTTTAACATTGTATCGATTTAAGTCACAGGAGACCCGGTTTATACCCTATTAACAATTTCCCATGTTAAATCATGTGTGAAAGATAATCAATACCCAATGCCCAATACCCAATTCTCCTTATCACCATTGCCATCACCTTCGTGTCTCTCATACAAGCAGCACATGGGAAGGCTCACAATAGTAGAAGGTGAACAAAACTGGAACACTGCTGGCAGTGCATGATGAGACGCCTGATGAAGCACCTGGTGCGTATTGCATCTCGCCGCAGGTATCATAAATCCCACATTGTGCCTTTCTTTTGCACAACCTGCTTCCATTAATGCATGTGGTGGCCTTGATGTCCAGGAATGGAAAAGCATAGCTGTGCTTGCTTTGAACGATGGACTGCCTGCATTCAACCCTCTAGATCTACTTCCTTTTTCTGCACACATGCTCAACCTCAACAAAGAACTCCTTTTCTGTTAGCACCCCCTGGAGTTTCACGTCTCCTCCCTAAACACTTTGCTCCATTCGCTTCCTTTTCTTTTTATTTTCTGTGTTCAATAAAAGCCTTTTAGAGGCATGTGACTCTAATCTCAAAATTTTGGAGAAGCTACAGTGCTTTTTTGATAAAGCACTTACAAAAAAATTTGCTTTTTGATTTTGACTTATCATTATGACAATAATTTAATTTGAAAAATGTTTACAGAAATGCACGCAAACTTGATTCAAATAATATGTTTTGCCTCTCTTAAGTTGCAAGAGCTCATCACTAGCTAACTCAAACATGTTCTATACATGAATATGAGATGAATAAGCTGTTTCTATAACTTATTTATTTATTGTATTGTTAAAATGTATGTTATGCACAAACAATGAAGCAAATGTGCGAGTGAAATTCAGAAATATGTCAACTCAGTGTGATTAAACGACTGCGAGCAATGCGAATAAACGCAATGACATTTTTTTGAAAAGGTCTATAAGGTTTGAAGAATTCACAGTATCTCTATACATAATGGCTAATAATAATATACCTATTATATGCTACATTTTAACAAGGACAGTTTTCACATATTCAAAAAGAGTGGGGTCATAATTTATTTTTTATACACTGCTCAAAAAAAAAAAAGGGGAACACTTAAACAACGCAATGTTACTCCAAGTCAATCACACTTCTGTGAAGTCAAACTGCCCACTTAGGAAGCAACACTGATTAGCAATCAATTTCAAATTCTCATTTGAGCAGACACATTTGTGGCCTGCTGGAAGTCATTTTGCAGGGCTATGGCAGTGCTCCTCCTGTTCCTCCTTGCACAAAGGGCGGAGGTAGTGGTCCTCCTGCTGGGTTGTTGCCCTCATACAGTCTCCTCTACGTCTCCTGATGTACTGGCCTGTCTTCTGGTATCACCTCCATGCTCTGGACACTACACTGACAGACACAGCAAACCTTCTTGCCACAGCTTGCATCCTGGATGAGCTGCACTACCTGAGCCGCTTGTGTGGGTTGTAGACTATGTCTCATGCTACCACTAGAGTGAAAGCACCGCCAGCATTCAAAAGTGATCAAAACATCAGCCAGAAAGCATAAGAACTGAGAAGTGGTCTGTGGTCACCACCTGCAGAACCACTCCTTTATTGGGGGTCTCTTGCTAATTGCCTATAATTTCCACCTGTTGTCTATTCCATTTGCACAACAGCATGTGACATTGATTGTCAATCAATGTTGTTATCTCTCAGAAGTGTGAATGACTTGGAGTTACATTGTGTTACGTGTTCCCTTCATTTTTCTGAGCAGTGTATTTTATTTTTTGACTAAAATATTTGTTTTTATCAACTACAATTTTTTTCATTTCAGTCCTACTACTTAAACTCAAATAGATATCCGGACAAGTTTCAGTCTGGTGTCTGACAACACAGCACAAAGCACAAACACAGCACAAAGACAGCAAGATAAAAAAATTATATTTGCTTAAATTATGATTCTGGAAAAATATCAGTGCAGGTACTGCATTTGAAACTAGTTAACATACTTCTAGAGTGACTACAAAACTGGGTTGGGGTTTCTGGGATGGTACTCAAATGGTTCAGGTCATACTTAGAAGGGAGAGATTATGTGAGTATAGGAGAGCATACAGTAAGTCTCAGTGGTCGTCTATGACATGCAGAGTCCCACAAGGCTCGATTCCTACACCGCTCTTGTTCAGCCTCTTTGCTGAAAGAACCAAAGTGCTTATCACTGCTGTGCCGATGATACCACGGTTCACCTAGGCTTATCAACAAATGACTACAGCCCATTGACTCTGCAAATGCATTAATGAAATAAAGAGAGTTGGATGTGTACAACTTTCTTCAGTTAAACAAGGAGAAAACTGAAATCATTGCATTTGGAAACAAAGGTAAATTTCTCAAGGTGAATGCATACATTGACTCTTGTCAAACAACTAAAAATCAAGTCAAGAATCTTGGAGTGATTCTAGAGTCAGATCTTAGTATCAGTAGCCATGACAAAGCAGTAACTAAATCAACATACTATCATCTCAAAAACAATGCAAGAATTTGTTTTTTTTGTTCCCAGTCAAAACTTGTAGAAACTTGTTCATGCCTTTTCATTACCAGCAGGGTGGACAATTGGAACTCCTTACCACTTTTCCTGAGCAAATTAGACAGCTGCAGCTCATAGAACACTGCTGTCAGGATTCTGACAAGAACCAGAAGATTTTAAGCATAACACACCAGTCTTCCTCCTCACAAGCCCTTACACTGGCTTCCAGTTAGATTTAGGTTTGATTTTAAAGTACTTTTACTCATTTACCTCTCAGTGACACAGGACCTAAATACATTGCAGATATGCTCACTGAATATAGACCCAGCAGACCACTCAGATCATTAGGACTAATTTGGATTATTTACTGAATGAGCATTATGCTACGTCCAAACTGACTGCACCGTATTTTATGCATACTTATTCTATTCTACTCTTTATTCTATTCTTAAATGCTTAATTTTTAAATAATTTTAAATCCCTTTTTGTGATTATTTTACTTTACTTTTAATGTAAGCATTTGGAATTACGATTGTGTATGAAATGTGCTATACATGTACAGTAAATTGCCTTGCCTTGTGTGTACTATATTGAATAATTTATTAATTAATCCATTAATTACCCCACACCCACAGTACATCCACACAGATGCCTCTTAATGTAAATTCTTATGTCTGGTGCTTGTTTTGTGAAAGGAAGAAGCTAAAACTGTGTCAGCTTAACAGTCAGTGAAAAGCATTTTATAAATAGGGGCTAAAAGTTAGATGGGCTGGTTTGTTGCAATAAAGACTCATTATATCAAAGAGAAACACTAGAGATTGCAGGCATTGAGATGATTCCTCTTTGGATTGTAAATGGCTTTGACCTCGCCAGCACAGTAAATGCAGTCTTCAGAAAAAGCTACGGCTTTACAAATATTGACGCTTAATTGTTGAGAATCATATAAATAGTCTTTATTCAATGATTCAGTATGCTTAATTTCACCCCAAAAAAGATTGAAGGCCTTTGGGGGAATGAGAACATTTCATTTAGATGTCTCATTACACCGGCATTCGTTGTTGGAACTAATGTCTTACCAAATTACAGATTTTCCACTTAATTTAGATGCACTACCCTTCTGATAAATCTCCAATCGTCAGTGTATTTTCATTTGTCTCTTCGTTTGTTTAATTTCTTCACACCCGAGTGTTTTTCTCTCTCTCTCATCTCTCCTACCTGATTCTTCATCAGTCTTGTGCTCGTTTTCAGAGTCGGTGAGGGTGAGAACCGAGTGGTCGGGGCTGGACAGGCAAGAGCTGCGGCGGGACTTCAGGGGCTGCCTGCTCCACAGCTGGACGGCGTGCTCTGGAGTCATGACCCCCTCTGGGTCTGAGTCAGCGTCAGATCCGGCGTTCAGACCGTATCTGTCCTGGAGCAGGCTTATATCTGAACAATATACTGTAGATGATGGAGGAGGCTCACACATGCCCAGATCGGCCAATGCGAAGCTCCCTGTAATGAGAATACAAGAATAAATGCACGAAAACAACAAGGAGCGTGTTGGCTGCAAGGCATCCCAGACTCCTTACAGAGCTGGATGACTCTAAGAACTTACTTACTTACTAAATTACATAATGACAACACAGTCTTCATTCTAGAAAGTCTTCATTTTGGTGTGTAAATTAATTTTAGCTTTTGCATCTTTATTCAGAAAGGCAGTGAAAAGAAAGAATGTAAATTATGTAACAGTAGAATAAAAGGCCAATTCAAACGGCACCAACAGACACTGACAAAATGGCAACAGATACATTCATCAGGTTTTGTCTGATCAGTGTGAACTGGCCTACAGACGGCTGACTATTTTACAGCTACAAGATCAGTTTAACCCTTTGCAAACTCTTTTGACTCTAAAGCAAAATCATTTGTGAGGTCATAAAACAGAAACTTAATATGTAGAATTTTATTGTGAAGGCAAAAACTGCTGTCAGGGTATGTGCGCAGCAAAGTAGATGAAGAGGCACTCGTGGTAGAGTAGACATAAACTTTACTTTAGACTGTTCACAGGACATGGATTACACACACTTAACATACTCATAATAACATTGATGATCGATACACAGAACAGAATACAGAGGGCTTATAAACACTAGGGGTAACTCAGGACAGGTGAGGAACACAGGTGGGACGGGTTAATCAATACACTAAACAAGAACAGGAACAAGACCATATATGGACACACAGGAAATACTAAAACAAAAACAAAACTAACTACTGACATAGAACAATACAGACAAGGGCGTGACATTACGACTCCCTCGGAAAGGCGCATCCTCGCACCGTGACCACTTTAATACACAGTGATGGTGGGTGGGCGTCCTGGAGGCTGCACGGGACAGACTAGGTGCGTCCAGGCCCCAGCGGATCAGGAGTCATTGGAAGCCATGGTGGATCTGGGGCTTCGGGAGGCCATGACAGATCTGGATCCTCGGGAGGCCATAGCCAAATCCCCTCCCTGCCCACCACTTCCACGACCGTAACCCTTTTACCCCCCCTCCTAAATTTTATTGAGGAGGTTAGCCAACCATAAGGGCCCTGTGTGGCTGTCCGGAAGCACTCTTGCTGCACGGGCTCTGGGGGGCACTCTTGCTGCACAGGGACGTGCTCTTCAGGTGCAAACTCAAGGGAGCGCTCTTTAGGGCTGGAATCAGGATCGGCTCTCCTGGCCGTAATTCAGGGACT
>JAUYWG010000022.1:4615366-4629934 GCA_034779775.1 Enteromius afrohamiltoni | reverse complement strand
CCGACCTCTGCCTGTTTGACTACGTCTAATAAATACTGTTTGCAAATGGATCCACACGACTCCCGCGAATCGTTACACAGGGGGAATGTGTGTTAAAATTAAGTTAAACAAGGTCATTTAAGCACTGCTTGAACGTGTTAAACTCTGTTTAAGACTATTTTTATTAATAACCTGTTTCTGCTGTTAATGGGGTTAAAGGTTGCATAGACCCCAACATTCAAAACATGTTCTTTTATATCTGATGGAGCAAATATAGTTATGGAATAACATAAGGTAAGTAAAAGATGACAGAATATTTCTTATTTTGGATGAATGAGCCCTATCTTGTGACAAAGAGAACTGAATAAATAATGAAATATAACTCTGAAATTAATTAATGCATTTGAGTACATTTGGGTCAATGAGACTAAATACATTTAACTGAACATTAAAGCCTTAAAAGAAACATATGTTCTAACACTGAACAAACAGTTTACTGGGAAATTTTGTTACTATGTGACCGTTAAGTCATAAATGTCGCAGACAAAGAGACCTAATACGTTTTTACCATCTTCCTCTCTCACTCTCAGTCCAGTTCTAATGGACTCTCCCAGCATCTGAAGACCAGGACTGACAGTAATCAGATTTGTCTGTCCTATAAAAGTGCTCAAAGATAAAAGCGTCTGAGGCTTTCCACACTTTGACCAATTACAAAGCAGGAGAGAAAGAGAGAGGAAGCGAGAGAGAGAGTGACCTGTCCACTTTATCATTATCACAATGTCGATCTCAGTTCAGAGACCAATTGAACATTGAAATAAGGCTAAGATCCCTCTCTGTGCTTCTTTGAGAAGCTGGTATTATCAGGCAGGTGCATTTGATGTTGGACACAGCAGGTAGAGCACTTCCATTAAATAGCGTCTGTCAGCAACCCCAACAAAAGAAGTCAAGCAGAGTCATCTAATGAAAACCCACCGAGCAAAAACTTCATTAAAATGTTAATAACCGTTCTGTCGAAACATTGTTTTTCTACCGACAACAGCTCCAAATTTGCTTGATTGATTGAAAACAGGGTTTTCAGACAGTCAACGACCAATTCGCCACTTGAAAATTTATTATGCTAATCACTGCCTTTTCAACATTGTTTAAAATCAATTCCATGTTGCAATTTAATTTACATAGTAAAATGTGTCAACAAATAACGACTAGAATTGTTCAAACCAGTGAAATGACTTTTATGTCATTTACAAGTTTAGAAGTTAATGCATGTAGAATATTAAAATTGCAAATAAACAGACTAAAATTGTGCAACCACACAAATCGATTGAAAATAAATCTTAAAGTTATAGGTTAGCTAAAAATGAAACTGACGTTATTATGTACTTTTTTTCATATCCAGAACACATTAAGGGATTATTTAATTTATGTTCGGTTTGGTGCATACGAAAAACATCCTGCATCATATAACACTTTATACACCAATGTAAAGGATGAATTTCCACCACATCCCAGGCAGGATTGCAAGGTGTCTTATAGGAAACCCTCTTGGGAATTCAACTATTGTCTATTATACTCTCAAATCCAACTCTCCTATCTAACTGAATAACATATTTCAAACCAGCAAGCAAATGTGTCCAGATATGAACCTTTACTAAGCACTTTTGGGATGAATTAGAAAAGTAAGCAACATCACATCAATATTTAGGCTATATAAGTTTTGTGGCATAAATGAAGCTTGGTGCACTTTTTAGTGAGAAAATATGTACCAATAAGTAGATATCACTGCAGTTTCCAAAAGAAATGAACACTAGAGACAGTAACATTTTGACACCTTTTTACATAAATGTACAGAGTTTTGATTAATAAAGCATCATTTTCTTGAAGAATATTATATTATGACTATATTATGACTGGTTATGAGCATCACACATATCCAGCTTCATATCTATGGGTTTTCAGACACGGTAAGCTTGTTCATTATCTCAATACAGAAATGTACCTAAGTGGCAAGGAGCACCGGTTCGAGTAGAACTGTGTAACTATGGTTCGACAAAACAGTTCAAATCTGTTGGCGGCTCTCTCTGAAATGACACGCTTGTATCTACAAATGCGTTTTTATATCAAGTTTTGCATTTATTAATACTATCGGGTAGGTTTAGGGTCAATGTAATAAAATGTGCCAGGGTTCACGCATTGAATCTGTGTTTTAGCCTCAACCAATGGACATTTCTTTTTGAAACTGCAGCTGCATAAGAGGTACATATAATCAGCTTTAATTTATTTAACAAAAGTGATTTTTAGTCACTTAATTACCAGTAGCAACACTTTACTGAAATTGTTCCAAGAGGATACACAATAAAATACACAACAAGCCAATGGACAGTGAAGAATGTGTAAACCCCTCACACTTCCATTTAGAAATGTAAACAATTGCCTCACACAGGTCAAAAAAACCTTATGGATGCACAGAAAAAAGTGGAGGATTAGCAGAGAGACCTTTAATATTGACACAACCCAGAGACAAGACATTGACGGATGAAATCAGGATCAATTATTTAGATGGAGCTTGATATGAAAACGGCAGAAAATCCTGAGCTTCTAAAGGGCAAAACGGAGTGCAGTATAAAAGGGCATGATCAGTGATTATAGAGTAACGAGAGATGTGGATTAAAAGCATGTGAGCACAATAAATTGTGCAATAAAAGCTATTCTCGACAATTACCTAACCGTCTCTAGAATTTCGGAATTTGATACTCAACGTTCCATTGATCTTAAAATAATCATCGTCCGTTTTCATCCACTTCATTTCCATGGAAATGTCTACATATTTCTGATAATCAAAAATTCATTAGAGTCAAAGAGAGAGAGAAAAATAAGAAACCCTCTTGAGGAATCCTCTTTCAATTTCTATCCTTTCAACCGTCCTCCAAACTCCTTACACTCTTTCCTCATAAATATTTAAGCGTGGAACCGGGACGCTGGTATTGTGCCACAGGAGGTACAGAAGTGCGGTTCTTCGGCATCGATCAAATAGGTTCAGGCTAAATAATTAAAAGCTCACACTCCCCGGACAAACGAGGGAGGCTGCTGGCAGCTCTCTTCTCTCTACCGTGCTAACAATGGTCAGGGCCCAATTACATGTGCACATGTGCTTTTTGACCTTTTCATGTTTGTAATGGAGCCTCTAATGATAAAAATAACCCTGAACAAATCCCCAGACCGAGGCAGCCTAAAGAGACACGAGGCACATAAGGAAGGCAGGGTTCCGTGGGCCTCGGAAACGAAAGGAGGAGGTGAGGAGGAGAGGAGGCCAATTCTGCGCTCTGCTGGTTCCTGCAGTCGCCGATTTGTTTTGGTAAGCACGGAGCACGCTAGAAACCGCAGCCAACATGCTCTTAGTTTTAATCAGAGAGGAAAAAGACTTGCCTCAGTACACTAATGAAATGGGGAGCAGCTGTGCTCAGGAAAGCGCAGTAACCACACATTTAGTTTGGCAGAACGTCTGCCAAAGGCAACTGTATATTTTGGGCAGCAGAGGGAACATACGAGGGCATTTGCAAGAAGCCTCCACTGATATGAACCTATTTCCTAGTAGTTATACATCTGAGCGAATAGTGATATATCCTCAAATTATTCATTATAGTAATATAAGTTTACTTGTGACGAAGCAAAGTGTGATGTTTCTAAAACGCTATTCATTATGACCAACAAATTCATGAAATGAATGGCCATGTTGTCTATGATTTTATATTTCACATAAGAACATAATAACTCCAATTTTAAAATAGCAACATTTCAGCACTTATCTGCAGATTTCTATAAAGAGCATACATTATTTTGCTTTAAATTGAGCTACTTGGCTTCTAAGAATAATGAGTATTACACGTGTTTCCTTACACTTGCAGCAACACCTACACACCGACTTGAATGGGAATAATTGAGTCCATTAGAGAACACATAATGAATTCACATGAAGACACTTCATGCATCTTAATCAAATGGATAGCTATCCAATTGGATTGAATGTTCCATTTAGGACTATACTATGCCACTTGCTTCACCTCCGAGATTTTTTGGGGTGTGTGCAAGTTACCTTTACTTATACTCTATGCTTTATATAATACTGATTGTTTCAAAGCACACTAAAAATGACCTGAAGATAGTAACATCTAAATTAACCGCTTTTACTCCAAAGTCACATTTTAAGTAAAACAATATTAGGCTTATTAACATTATTGAATATAATGTAAATATATTATTTTATACAACAAAATTCATGGAATTAATCAGGTATTAATCAGCTATAATTATTATGGAATAAATCCATTAGAAATAGTGCTGTTTTACTGTTCCCACTTTTTATAGTGCAGGATAAAAACAGATTCAAATATGGGCCAAATTTAAATTCTACTTTAAGCAGCTCTAAAAAAAACAAACAGTCATTATTACTGTAACTTCCAATACGTTCATTGATGATTCTGTTTAGTTACTGTTTAAAGTTCCTGAATTTTGAAAGATGTTCAATTCAGCTATAAGCAGCTTTACATACTGCAATATTGCCATTGTTCAATTCAGTGTTTATTCAGTTCAGATCAATAAGTTCGATGAGTGTCATCGTTGCAAAATGTATAAATTATGAAACATATTTCGCAGAAGACAATAGGGCAATCATACAGCTCAAATAAATTTTGTTATAAATTTTGTTTTCATAGTGCAGTCAAATCAAAAATAATACTGAATATTAAATGTTTTTTAAACCCCAGCTAAGCAAGCCAAAAGCAAGGATGCCAAGCTGTAAAAACCAAAAAAAAAAAAAAAGAAGAAGAAAAAAAACCTGCACAATTTCAAAAATCAATTCCAAACTCCAAAAGATTCTAAACTCCCATCAGGTGACAAATGGAGAAAAAACTTTGGGAGAAACCAGGCTCAGTAATGGGGCCATTCTCTTCTGATCTAAATGAATGAGCACAGTGTAATTTAATTATGGAAGTGCAAGTTTGGGGGAAATAGAAGGATAACACTGGATACGCTGCAAACTTTCAAAATAAAGCAGGATCAGCACCCTAACGTTACAGTCTTACACCCGCAGTGCATCCTGTCCAAATCATGGCTCACAGAGCTCCTGAAAATCAATGTGATCGCTCAGATTCAGTCACATGCGCATCTCGTCATTCGACTGTGGTCTGCATAGTCACAGGATGTTCATTTAATGCCGTGTGAAGACTCTGCTTCTTATTTCAAGCAATGTTTCCCATTAGGTTGGTTAATTCAACATTTTATTATGAATAAAAATAAAAGAATTTGACTCCATTTTTTTGACTAATCTCATTAGCATCTAGGAGGGAAAAAAAGATCTTGTTCATACTTATGGGACTGCAGTCAGAACAAACAGTTGCCAGACCCCAGCCAAACGAACTGTCTTCCAACAAGCAGTGGGCAGAGAAAGAGAGAAGGTCAGTGCTTCCTCTCCAAACGGCACTTTTGTCAGGAGACTGGCATGAGCAGATGCAGATATACATGCTGGCTAGGCTTCCCCCGATTAAACAGGTCAGGCCTGCTCTGCAGCGAAGGGAGAGAGTGAATTAGAGCTGCAGGAAAAGTGCTATCTGCCAGGCCTGATATTGATGGAGTCCCTCAGTAAAAAGCCACTGGCGTGCGTCCAGCTCTCGGCACTATCCTCACGTTCAGTAACAGATGATTGACTGGATGTGGTCCAAACTTGGCTCTTGACACAAAGCCCGGCTAATCCACGGCCCAGGCCATGGCACTTTTCACTCCAATTAGGTCTTTAATCGAATAAGCACTATAGATTGTTCACAAGGATGTCAGAAATATTGTCCGCTATTAGGAATGAAAAAGAGGAGGGTTAGAGGTTTGTTGTAGCCAGAGTGAATTTCACTGTGGGAAGAAACACTGTGGAAACACTTGTTCCTTCTTCATTCAGATGAACATTTTTCCGGAGAAACACATTTAGGTCACACAAGAAGGAGAAATAATAATACAAGAATAAATAATATTTTATTTATACAGTGCCTTTTAGTTAACAAAGTGATACAGCTGTGTGATTCTTTGTTTTTTGTACATCAGTAAGCAAGTTGATATTGTGTGATATTGCCAGTAAAAAGTCTGTTTTTGCTTTGTCGACTAAAATAGCTCAAACTGAACCCAAGAGTTGTATCTTAGAGCAAACACGCAATCGTTTTTGTTTGTTTTGTTTCTAATGAACTGACTGAGTTACTGATTTAAAGACTTGCTTCACTCATGATTGAATTGATGTTTTAAAACAAATCAACTGAATGAAAATGATTCAGTGAATCACTCATTAAAATGGTCACTTGTTTCAGTGATGAATAAACTGGTATTTTAACTCAAATGAGTCAGTGATTCAAGGACTCTTGAAGAGGCCGCTTGTGTTTCTGGTTGAATTGCTTGGTGAATGAATGAATGACTCAATCATAAATATGCTTACATGTTTTATTCCTGAATGAATCAGTGCTTTTGAATGAATTAGTTGACTCAATCAAAAAGACTTTTCCCCTAAATAAATCTGTAGGCGTACTGTACTTTTTTTTGTTGTTGTTGTTGTTAATGAATCAAGTGGCTGTTATTTTATTATTAAGTTTGTTATTTTTGTTTTCTTTGTGCAAAAAATATTCTTGTATCATTGCAAAACTGAAGTTGAGCCACTGATGTCACATGGACTTTTATACTTTTATCGATGTATTTTCTACGTTTCTGGATCTGGGAACATTTCAGTTGTGTTGCTGTCTATGGATGCTCAGATAGCTCTCAGATTTCATCAAAAATAACTTCATTCGTGTTCTGAAAATGAACAAAGGCCTTATGGGTTTGGAATTTTAATGACAGAATTTCCATTTTGGGGTGAGCAAACCCTTTAAACAAATTGGTTTTCCTGAGTAAAAAATTTTGCCACTTGCCACATACTGCCATCACTACTTAACCTACAGAAAGAGCCTCTTAAAAAAAATCCTCACTAAAGTCTGTACAAACACATACAATAAATATCTACACACTGTATGGAAAATCAGTCAGAGCACCATAAACAAATCTAAAAATTAATAAGTGGATCTTGAAATCAATTCTGTGAGTACAATCAACCAAGTAAATAAAATAAGTACTAGATCAAGTTTTGACACTGTCGCTAGTTACACATATTGTTAGCACATTTCATCTGTCTCTACTTATTACTGTCTATGGCATCCCTCGCTTTTACCCAAAGGACAAAAATGACTCATAGCACAAATACACACAAACAGCCGGCTCATCAAACAGCTCATCAATCTACTGAGTAATCCGAAAAGGAAATCAAAGGAAAGCATGTCCTTGAGCTACATCGTGTGTTTGAAATGTGTGATGAGTTAGACAACAGTTTTGATACAGAATTTTAGCATTTTTCATCTCACTTCCACCATTTTCATGAGGTTATTTGTAAGAAGTGTTGAAGGCTTTGAGATGTCCTATTACCATAGTAACAAGTGTTAAACCAATGTAGCATCTCTCTGCCACAACATTCAACCTATTCTCTTGGTCCAGTTCAAAAAGATAAAGCTATAAAAGCACCTTAGACATGTGGTGATGTAGATAAAACGGACAGTTTTGTTATAAAACAGGGTCAATGAGTCACTACCCACCTACTTCAAGCAACGACTACATGAATCCTATCAAACATATTTCAAAGAAAAAAATTTAGCTGTTTCTTTTTTAAAAACAAAGAACAACTTATTTACACAATATATAGACTAAAAACATGACAAGACAATTTTCAAGACTTACTCTTGACAACTAAATTCGCTCTCTCATTCTGGCTAATTGATTTGGCACATCTTGATCGTTTGCAATTGATTTGACTCATAGTTGTGAAACGAAAGCTTATACTTAACTAATTAACTTCTAAAAATGATGAATGGTGCTAATGAAGTTATACTTTATGTATGACAATACATTTGACAAGTCATGATCTTCTGTGACGTTTATCTCGATACATTTAATTGCACTTCTCCAAATAAAGAACTGAAGGATTTAGAGAGTAAAATACATTCACAATACTTTACAAGAACTAGCTTTATTCTCATTTTTATCTTCTGCCAGCTTAAAATCCAAAACTATGTGCGCAGGCTGATGATGTCTCATTAAAGTGTTTGTGTGCAGCGAGCTTCTTCTTAGAGGGTCTGAACTCTAAAAGAAGGCACAGTCATGTGCTGAGTGGATGACACCAGGAAAACAGCAGGCACTTCAAACTCATTTGGCTTCAGCTCAAATGGAGTTTAAAAATGCTATTAAATCGCTGCCCCCAAAACTTACAACAATATGTGTGAACTGTTTGGCTGATTCGAACACTATTCTTCCACAAATTCTTGACACAAACATAATATTTTTACAGTTGTAATTGCAAGATACTTTTAAGAATCAGGAATGTATTTATTTAATCAAAAATATGGTAAAACCAGTAATATTCTGAAATATTATTACAATTTGAAACAACTGTTTCCCATTTTAAGATATTTAAAAATATGTTTTATTCCTTGATGGTAAAGCTGAAGCCGTTTACAATATCCGGAATGCATCAGAAATCAATCTAATCAATCTGATCTCACAAAATTCTGTGTAATGACCATGGACTCTTAATGCAATCGCCGAAAATTCCATGATGGGCTCACTTTCATTTCATATAAAATTTATACTTTCAGCATGTAGCACCTAGCCCCACCTTTACCCTAAACCTACCCACTTCTGAACAATATAAAACACACACACAGACAAATATAAGCGCAGTCACAGGTATTTACTGCAAAAATAATGTCGGTAGTTGCATCTGCCGGTTTATCTTGTGTTTTATTAACGGATGGTAGGTTTAGGGGCAGGTGTTGGGTTACTTGCTCATAAATGTATAAAGTAATATAAATAAAACTGTTGCAACCGTTTACAGTGAAAAATCACACCCCAATACACATGCAATAATGGCAATATCATTACCCAATATTTGAATCCAGATTCAATCCAGTCTGTGGATCACGGCTGATGCCTGTCACTGACTTGCATTGTAATCTTTTCGGTGAGCCCATCACAGAATTTTCGACGATTCTGTGATACTAACATGTAATTATGCGTAAAGAGTCTGTGGTCATTTCACAAAATTCTGTGAGATCAGGTTGATCTAATATGCCGATTTGCTGAACAAGAAACATTTCTTCTTATTATTATTAATGTTGAAATGGTTTGTCTGCTTAATATTGTTGTGAAAACTGTGAGAAACTATTCACTTTACTTCTGATCAAACAACAAAAACAATTCAGAAATTTCTGGACGATAGTATATGTTAATCAAATTGTTTACCTACAAATATTACAAGCTCTGGTTTTTACTTAAATCTGGCATCAACAAAAAGTTAGTTAATTAAACGAATAAATGCATCTTTCATGTACATATTCAGCTTCAGACTCTGTTTCTCCATATGTAAGAAATGCAAAAATGAAATTTTTCATGGTCTCAGGTCTGGATCTGGGTTTGGTTTTCTTCTACCTTATATTTTTACATATGTAAATATGATGAGAGCATGTTAAGGTAGTCAGGAGCACATTACACATTTGGGTTTGAAGCCTCAGGGGACTCTTTTTATCGGCCCTACAGAGCTGGGACATAATTCATTTCATAAGACTCAATTTACAGAGCAATCAGGGATTAATGTTCATCCCAGTCTATAAATCAGCATTTTTATCAGGCCTGAGACCCTCTCAGCATGCTAATGGCCAGTGTGAGAGCAGCTGTGTTTGAGAGAGCTGGAAGGAACAAGATCGTGGCAGTAATTGGAATGGTCACCCCCACAGGCCACAAAAAAATGACTTAAGGATAGAGTGGATAGTGTAAATATAGTTTTGGGAGGGAAGGAGATCCCATTTGCTGTGACAGAAATCAATCAGATTTCCAGCACGCTTCACCGATTGCCCCAGACTTAATAAAGGACAACATTTTCAGTGAATAATGGAATACGTTGGGGCTTTTCCTAGCATAGCATAGTGTGTATGCCAAGTTCTGTTATGAAACTCTACTGTAGGTGACGCAGGCTGATGGGTCCTTAACACAAACTGTTGCAATCAACACAAGAATAGTTTGAAAAACATAATCAGAACAGTCCATCTGAATGTACTAAAGTGACAAGAATACTACAAAGAGAAAATAAAAATAAAGTCTACTCAATAATTCATCTCCTCTGCATCACCATAGCGTCATTTTGGAGAATATCCACTGTTCTGTGTAAGGCTGCTATACAAAGATGAGCTGATTTTGTTCAAATCAAAGTGTAAATATGCATATAAAACATATTGTGGCTGATGTAATCTAATGAATAACATTCAGATTGAACCACTGTCACTGACAATGTCTTTCATACTCTTCTGGACTTTGCCTGGCAGTCAATGTACAGTCACAAGAGTCCTGGTTTTCATCTGAAATATCTTAAATTGTGTTATAGGTGTCATGTTCAATACAGCAGCATCTTGGAGTCTCTAGTTAAATAGCATAAGTTATTCCTCCACCACATGCGTGTGACGTCATAAACAATGGCCCTAAGTTATTGAACTAACGTGAATAAGTTGTGTTGAACATAAAAGATATTTTGAAGAATGTTGGAAGCCAAACTGTTTCTGTTCCGCACTGAATATTTTATTGCATTTTATTTCCATGTTATGTAGTAAAATCATTTTTTCATATAATGAAAAATATATTCTTCTATGATTTCAGAAGAACAGGTTTGGAACAACCTGAGGTGAGTAAATGATGACAGAATTTAAATTTTTAGATAAACTACCCCTTTATAGCACCAAGCTATCCTCACTATGAAATGCCTCCCACAGTATGACAAATATACATTATATCCTTTCGTTCACAGTATCTTCCTCCGGCTTAGTGCAGGTAGAATCCATCTCAGATTTATCTACTTACAACCAATTACTGTAATACTTACACTGGCCAACTTCATTCATTTAAATGTCATGATTACATTTGTCTAGCGAGGTAAAGAGTAGAATGAAACTGCTAAAGTGAGAGAGAGAGTAAGAAATAGATAGGAACAAAAGAAAGATAGGCCTCTGCGCTATTATTTGGAAGATTGCCCTGGAGAGCAGTAAGATACATCCTACTGAAGTGATCAGATTCTACTCAAGTAATGAAGCAGTCAGCCATTTTAATGCCTTGGAAATTACAAAAGAGAAAATGGCTATTTAAATGCAGTACTTGACCGTGCTGAAAAATGACTTACTCTCTCCATTACCCAGCCTGACTCCCACATTAAACAAAAGCTACCAGCACAGGGTTTATATCTATCACCTTAGCTACATACATGGTGAATGACAAATTAAAATTGCCAGTAGGTCGAACGACTGAAAAGACAAAAGAAGATGATCTATATATGTTGTTTGAACTCAACTGTCTCAGTTCACTCATATTCACTTTCTCTGTCCATGCTAAGCAAAGATATAGTCACTTATCCTCAGTGTGTCTAAAAAAGGAATATAATAGTGTCTTTTATGAAAACATTCATCTGTAAGATCCAATACAAGATAATCTAGAAATGGAGTGTTTTACTATGGACTTCTGTATGGTCTATCCATGAAAATAGAATTCCATTTCCATTTTCAACATCAAAGCACAAATGCACACAGCATGCCACAGAGCACACAAAGATCTACTGTAGATTAATTTAAGAAAAAGACATCTGTGTTATGAACCTATTATACTGTGGAGCATTAACCTCATGCTGTTAAATGAAAGATCGTTCACACTCATAAACATTTGCAGCAACATTTGCTGGGCATTTAAAACTATGTGAAATGATATTGAGAATGTAGTTACACAAAAAGAGATATTAAAACCTTTGTTTTAGTGTGTTTTTTCATAATATTGCATGTAAAAATGTAAATTTTTTCAAAATACTATATTTACTGTACATGTGGGTATTTATATACACATAATAAATATACACAGTACACATAAATATATTGCGAACAAAAACTTATTTTGGGTGCAGTTAATCGCAATTAATCGTTTGACAGCACTATAAACAATACAGTAACAATAAAGAGGAAATTATATCACAAAATAGTTGATTAAATGTTTTTGTAAGAAATCTCTCAAAACTGCATTTATTTGATCAACAATACAGTAAACGATACGGTAACTGTGAAATATTCTTACAATTTGAAATAGCTGTTTTCTATATTAATATATTTTTCAATTCCTGTTATTTATTCCTGTTAGGGCAAAGCTGAGTTTTTATCATTTCAATCTTCAATGTCCCATGATCCTTCAGAAATCAAATCTAATACGCCTAATACACTTTATTGTAACTTATAAAAACAGTTGTGCTGCTTAATATGTTTTTGGAAATTCCATTTTCTTAGGATTATTTGATAAATAGAACATTTAAAAGAACATTTATTAATCAGTTTAGTTTAGACTTTTCTTAAAAATGTTATAAAGCTTTTTCAAAACAAGCTAAAACCAACATAAAACATACAAAAAAGAAAAAAAGAAAGAAAGAAAGAAACGTCTTTTTTTAACTAGATTTTTTTTTTTTTTTACATTTCGTTTATCATGGACACGCTGTATGTTATTGACATACATGAGTGAAACTTAGTTCTTCTTCAGCCTCACCAGCATCCAGAGGCATAGCACCAAATTCTGGGCCCTATGCACATGTAAGCTGGAGGTTCACAACTACCTACGACACCATTTAATACATCAATCAACTGATGCATTTACCCAAAATATTTCCATTTACATTAGTTAACAACATTTATTGTGATCTTAAAATTATATTTAAAAGAAAATAAAATTACACTTCTCAGAGGCCCCCCACTTTGGGCCCTGGTAATTTAGTCCCACTTTTCACCCAACTGCGACGCCCCTGCAAGCATCTCTCATTCACTATTTTCATGTCTTCATACTCATCCTGGCACTATTTAATGACTGAGGTAATCCAAAACTCCATTTAAACTTAATTCTACTAGTGTAATTGTTAAGCCTCAAGGGCTCATTAGACATCTACATCTACACCGCTAAAAACAAACAACTCTTTTCCTCAGTTTAGTAGTCCAGAGCCTCTCAAAGGCCACAGAATGCTTATGCACAGAATGAAACTGGACGGTAAGTGGCTTGACAGGTCACTAAAGGTCCTGCTTGCCATATGGAGCTTCAACTCGGAGAGTTTCAAAGCTGAATGAGACTTCTGAAACAGTCAGGCAAAAAAAAGGAGCCATGATCTGATCACCCTCTGGCATGTGCTTCTTCATCCCTTCTGTTTTACAATAATTCTCCATTTCAGTGGCAGCAAGCTGCCAAGTGAGCCAGACCCAGCCCCACCACCAGCTGGTCTTTCGACCTGCAGTTTTATATTGTGGAAATGGGTTTTCAATTAAAATGTCTATTCAAACAAGTTTTTTTTTTTTACCCCCTGAAATGGTGGAACTCATTAAAACCCTGAAATGTGGTGCATCAAGTGAAGTGTGAAAGTTTTCTTGTTCTTTATTTATGTGGTGAATTGTTAAAGTAGTAAGTATAAGTAAATGAATAATGAAAGTATAAGTAAATGAATAATTCTATAATGTGAAAAAAGCAATGACGCACCATTAGAGGCTGATGAAACGAACCATGCTTTGTTGCTCTCAAGCTCTGAAACGGGAAAAGAGTCAAGGCTAATACAAACACACAAACAAAGGTATACACGCACGCACACAGAAACAAACTTGACCTTATTTTTTATTTACTGCTGGTTGAACGCTCACTTTCCGCTCTTAAATGTCTTGTATGCGCTTGTGTGTGCACGTCAGTCTATTTTTGCAAGCCGAACCATTTAACATTGGATAGTTTGCCGGTTGACAGAACACTTGTCCACTTAGGATTCCATAAAACCGCTGAAACATGCTGGTGCTTCGCCTGAACAGATCTGTCCACAGGCGTGCAGAATAAATACATAAACAAGCAAAATTTTTAAATATACGTACACATAGCTAAGCAACCTCTGAAGCAAGGAAATAACTGTGGAGATGAGGTCCACTAAATGGACAGGGCCATTAGAGCTGGGCAAACAGCAGTTCTCTTAGGCCACTTATGGCTAGACCACCGCAACATGTTGAGCTGCACAAAGCAGGGCTACATAGACAAGGAAAATGTTTAGGGACTCTGGGAGGCAGCTGTGAGCCTAACAATGGCTTTCTTTTGACATGGGAACTGTCAGGGCAGACTGTCACAAGGCAAACACATTTAGTGTAGCCTACATCTGTTGTGAAGAAATAGAGAAGGTAAAGAAAAAGAGAAAGTGAGCTGGGTAATACTTTACTGTTAAGAGGCCTACAAATTAATTAAATGAAACTACTAATGTAACTTATATTTATTCATTCATTCATTCATTCTGGCAAATTCTGGGATTTCACTTCATAAAAAAATAAACACCAGAAATATGTACTTTTGCATCAGTTTCAGTTTTAGTTTAGTTTATATATGTCACAAGCCACACCTCCGTGGCTCTCCCCGGAACTCAGCAGCGGGAACCATCTCCTGAGTATTAGTTCCTACCCG
>JAUYWG010000022.1:4585451-4599945 GCA_034779775.1 Enteromius afrohamiltoni | reverse complement strand
CACTGTGCAGGCTGGTGGTGGTGGTGTAATGGTGTGGGGGATGTTTTCTTGGCACACTTTAGGCCCCTTAGTGCCAAATGGGCATTGTTTAAATGGATGTGGATGTGCATCCTACAAATCTCCATCAACTGCAAGATGCTATCCTATCAATATGGGCCAACATTTGTAAAGAATGCTTTTAGCACCTTGTTGAATCAATGCCACATAGAATTAAGGCAGTTCAGGGTCAAACACTGTATGGTGTTCCTGATAATCCTTTAGGTGAGTGTATATGTAGTGTATATGAAAGCACATTAAATGTAAATAAAGTGTCTACTTTTAGGTTTTAGATACGTTTTTGAAGAATAAATTTTCGAAATTGGGTTGAAATAATGTTATAAAACATAGTCATTCGGTGTAACACAATATTTATGTAAAAATTCAAACAAAATGCTTGAAAGATTCAACTTGTACATATAAAATATATAAAAGAATAAGGGAGAATATTAAATTTTACTGTGTTTTAAATTAGTAAAACATTCTTATTGCCTAATGGGAAAAACCCAGGACAGTGGCAAATTTTACAAATGTAAAATTACAACCAGTTCGTATTTGAGGTGAAACTTCAATTAATATTATTTTATTAATATGTAATGCGTTGATTTTTGTTGTAAATATGCCTGACAAAACAGTCTTTAAATCACCAGTAAAAATACATATTTTTATTGGATAAAGACCTATATGAAGAATTTGCAAAGACAGGTAAAAGACAGATAAAAAAATAACAATAAATTTAAAAAAAAAGTTTTTTCATTGTGCATTTCAGTTAATCTCAATCAATCTGCATTTGGGTTATTTTGTTTAAGTAAAAATAACTAATAAAAAAACACAATAAACATAATAAAAACATGCTAACATAATAAACATAATATCTGATAATGGAGTATGTATATGAATATATTTATATTGTATGTATATTATATGTATTATATGTATAATACATATATTGAAATCTTGATATATAATTCATATAAAAAAATTAATATATGTACATTACATCTGCATATGGGTTAGCTGAAATTTAGTCAACTTACCACATACAGTGTAACAAAAGGCCCCATTAAATAGTAAAAATGTTCAATAAATTGTATTTTTTTTTCTAAAATGTTCATAAGTGTAGGTAGAGTATGTGACTAAATTGAAAAAAGACACTTGAAATCAGATTTAAAAAAAAACTGACAACCAGCCCTGGTCTCCCCTACTATAGTTTTTGTTTTGACTGTAGCTTTCACTGTAGTATTTTAAAATAACACAGCAGGCTTACCACAGACAAATAAATGAGTCAGTCAACAAAGGCACAAAATACAAAGCCACAGGCACAGAGGTCAGTCATCGCAGACCAGAGGCTGGTCATGAGAGAGCAGCGCGCTGTGGGTTTTCCACTAGTGTCTGTGTTACTGCTGAGGCATTATGGATATTGCACAAACTCTAGGCTATATCTCTTAATCCTCTAATCTGCAGAGCACAGGGAATAGCTGGCTACATCTGTAAGACCCTGGAATGCCGGGGCAATGCTCTTAACATAAAAATGTCATATTCACTTCCCTCGGCAGAGATATGTTTACACAAGTCGCCCACATTCATGCATTGTAATTTGATGTAAGCTGTTCAGTTGATAGGGTGGCGTTCTGAGACGTGGCTGTATGAGTTTCCCAGGTGAGCTGGTGGTGACAGACCAGGCAACGCCGCTGATGACGACCATCGGTCCCTCGGCTATTGAATATACTGAAGCAAGCAAATACTTAAAAAGTGGGAATTAAATTACTATCGTCACTCTACGGCAGTTAATGTTTTTGAAATATGGATCGACTAAAATATTAATAATAACATATTTGCTGTAAGGCTTTACATTTTGGTTTAAAATAACCATACATCATTCAAATTTTGCATTTTCACAATGCTTATAATATTTTTATAAAAAACGTATAATGGGGGGGGTTTGTTTTCCAATAAAATACATAATGTAATAAAATAGGTTTAATAAACTCACTAAAAATTCATAATATAACATTTGATATTGGACATTAAATTTAAGTTTTAAATAGATCATATTTAATTATGTTATTTATATAATGTAATATTTTAACCTTTTTAAATACATTTACTTCACTTTGCATATATGTGTAAACTACTGTATAAATATTTGTTTTAAATAATAAATTTAGGTTTAAAATTAGACTTTTTAATAAATATAATTCACACTATATTGGCTAAAAACGTGATGTGCATGATGTGGATTATTATTATTTTATACTCTAAAATACAGAGCACAAAAATACATTGTATCATAATGCAAAATACATAAATCATTTTAAAATATGAAAATGTCAAATATTTGTTTTGAGAATAAAATTGACCATATTTAATTGAAATTCTACATGTAACGTAAAAATTGATTTTAATATTTGTATAACCCTGTAATATTCTTGTATATGTACATACATAGCCTGAATTATTAGCCGACTGTTTAATTACTTATCATAACGTTGATTAGCTGCAAGGAACAGTTGCTATTAGTCAGGACACCGATGTGCAAACAAGACAAACAGTATGAATCATTTGTCCACCTGCTTTGCTGGGTTGTTTTGCAACGCAATCAGATATAGCCTCATTTTCAGCCTTCTTTTGCTGTAGTTGTTAGGCTTTTCAAAGAAGTGTAATTAAGGTGACAACTCTAAGACATGAAAATCGAGCCACTTTTTCGCATGCGTATCTGATGGGTGGTTAGCGATTGTTTAAAATGTCGAAAGACTGACGCTAATCTACTTTCTGTTTTGAATATACAGTGGATAAGCACCTTCTATTGCTGTAATCTTCCATGCAGAATGCCTAAAAAGATGTTGCATCTGTTTTATTTCAGGCAATCGGAATCAGTGAAAGCACCTGAAACTACAGCATGAAGACACAGATAATCAAACAGGAGTGAAAGAATAGGTAGGATATGCATATTTTTTGTTGTATATTTCATATTTTAATAATCAAAAAATGTGACTGTAACTATGATTTTTGTGCAAAGAGAATGTTAAAATATACACTTACACCCCTCAAAAACAGTAGAAGTTCAAATCAATAAATGAAAAAACTATATTTTAAAAAAGCATATATATTTATAACAATATTTAATTGTTAATTAAAACTAGAAGTTAAACTATTAAAATATTTTGTTAGTTAAAACATATCTGAAATTATATATGTAAAATATCATATATATATATATATATATATACATATATATATGTGTGTGTGTATATATATATATATATATATATTTATGTACTGTATAAATACAGTATAATATGTATAAAATAATTATTTTTATTTAAAATAATGAATTAATTATAAAATATAGCAAAATATAACATACAACCAAAATAAATGGTTATAATACTGGAAATTAAAAATTTAAAAAGAAAACTAAGAAAATGACAAAACATAAATTACTAAAAGTGTAACTTAAATGTAAATTATTTATAAAAAATATAATAGTTTATAAATAATACTAAAATAATATACTAAACATGCATTTAAATATGCAATTTAATGTGGGTTTTATGTTTTTGCAAAATGCATGTTGCTAGAACATGCCTTACTGCAAATGACAATACATTTACAGATAAAGAAATAACCATAATGAAAACCTTTATGTGCCATCAGTATGTGGAACATTTCCCAGTAGAATAGCACTGAGATGTTTAAATAATGGAAGGTGGTTTTTTTATTGTTTTTTTTTTGTGAAATATCCCTTTAAGAAACAGCACTTTCCCAAGAGAAGCTCCAACATGATGGATGTGTCAAAGGTGGTGATAAATTAAGCCTTTACTGAGGCAACTGACCACCAGAGATTTAAAAACAAAAACAAGCAGCCTAAAGCATTCTTCGAAACTAATGCCATCAAAAGCTAAAGTGCAGATTAACTAAGACCAAACAGAAATTTTTATCATGACTCAGTCAACTTCAGATCTTCACATTTCAACCATGACTAATACATGCAAAAAAGTTGCCTACTTATTATCACACGGCATAAAAGATACTAAATGTCAAAACGACAGAAAAAGAGATTAACGCACTTCATTTCATCGAGAAAACACTTAGTTGTGGCTTTACCTAAGTCTCCTTCAGCATTTACTCTAAAAGGTCTGCGAGTATAGACAGCAGTGGAGTTGCGCAAATAATAATACTCGTCTAAATTAATGTTATTTAGGCCTTTAAATGCGTTATTATGTCCCGTCAGTTCACTGCAGCACGTTAGTTAGTATGCGAGCTCCGCTACTGCGGATGAGATTACGCGCGCGCGCGCGCACGGCGGCGCTGATACAGCGATATGTGAAGGAATTTAAACTGACAGTCAGAAAAATAAAGAAAGACTGTTTACCTGTTAAGACGGATTAATGTCTTATAAGCACATCTTTTCACTCTCTCTCTTCTTTAAAAGTTTTAGTCCTCGCTCACGTCGGAGTGGTTGCGCTGTTTCTGCGTTCCAGTAAGAGATACTTATTTCATTCTGTCAGTTGTAACGCTACAGAACGAACCTGCACTGGCGTCGGTCGAGGACCTAGAAAACTAAAACAAACAACCCGTTCCTTTGCGAATGTCCATGGCGTCTTGCACAAAGCGAATGGTTTGGTAGTAGAGCAAGCACATGTGTAGATGTTGTCATTCGTGCAGCTGTAATCATCAGAGGGAGGGTTGGGGAGATGTTTGCTTCGGTAAGACGCTCCGAGCGTTGTTGGTGCTCAGTGAATGTACCAAGGTGAGAGATTTCATCTTTCACCGTAAACTAACCGATCGAGGATACTATTTTAGACATTTTAGTATATAAAGGTGCAGAAGTTCTGAATATGATTGCAAAAACAAACTAATATCTCGTGGTGTTTTCCTTGTTGTCTATTTTTGGTGTGTTTTTCCAGATGTATTATTATTATTATTATTATTATTATTATTATTATATTGTTATTATATACATCGCGTTTGTTTATTTTTGGAGGCATGTTTTATAAATTTTTTATGTTTTGTATGTTTTCTTCTCATTTTTAAAATAATTTATCTTGGGCTACTGGATAACATTTGCTATGCAGTTACAACTCTGGTCACTAGGAGCGCTAACAGAAAATGGGTATTGGTAGTGTATCCGAAATTGCCCCATACCCTTATTAAATATAGCCTATATTACTCCACTAATATAGTCATCTAAACAAGTAAATAATAATAGTACATTTATAATTCGTTGTATTGTTATTAATTTACATTTATAATTTATCCTCTGTGTTTGTTCAAATGGAATCTGTTCGCAAGAAAGGACATTGTTCAGCATGATGCTCAAAGTGCATCGGCATTTTCTAGTGGCTAGTCTATGTCATTACTGAGGTGCATTATGAGATAGCATCAGTGCACTTCGTAACATGGTTTATACCATGCATGCAAATAGTGCAGTATATAAGGGTGTGGGAGTGATTTTAGACACAGGTCTGTGGCTTGAAAAATTGTCATTTGGTGCCATCTTCGACCAGTAGGAGATTCACACTGACAGTGATTTGCATCAACAAATGAGAACCAACGCAACTACCAATAGGATTGCAGACAGTGAACCATTGCTGTATACACTGACACAAACCAGTGATGTAATCACTCAGTGAGGGGCTTAAGCATCAAATCTTATATTTAATCATATGGAGTCAGAATGCATGTTGCTTCATTGTTAAATAATTTAAAATAAGACACATTGATATAGTATATATTGGTTAATATATAAAAGATGAATTCTTAATTACAAAGAATGAATTCATATCAAGAAACCATGCAAATTGTAAGTCTCATTTTCAGGGCACTTAAAAAAAAATAAAATGTTCCATATGCCTTTTGTAAAATCCACTCTTAGCATTTGTGAGACAAGCTCATCCACAGAAATCAGCCCAGGATAAATGATTTAAATTCTCTTTCTTCTGGTTATGTAACTGTCTGCCCTGTGTCTACATAATTGATGAAAATCAATTGACTGAACCTCTGTCCACGGATGTCAAGCTGGATTTGGGGAGGAAGTAATCACACATTTCTGCCTAGAATAACTGACTGCGATATGATACAAACATGTTTTTCTCCACAACACTGCTGGAAAATATGGTCCGGGCCCCTCTTGATAATGACATATTGCATTCATTCCTGCGATAGAGACGCCTCTCCAGAAAAATACAGCTAATGGAAATGGAGGCCAGAGATCAGGGAGGCCACACAAATACTCCACTGATCTAACACAGTTATTAATTATGCCCAATGATACCTGTTTCAGAAAAAAAACCCAGCTCATATAGTGAAAGTAAAGGTTTATATTATGCATGCAATATATACTTTTGATTAATAATTTGAAATCTGGATGTGAAGGCCAAACATTATTAAGTGAGTAATGATGTACATGCAGTTTTAGATTTATTTATCAATCTTTGGACATTATATGCAACTAGATCCATTAAATATAATAAAAGAGGCAGCTTTGGATTTGAGATATTTTAGCACATGACTGTGTCCTAGTCATTTTGGTCCAAAAGAGATTTTATTTATTAATTTATTTATTTATTAAATACTATTTAATGTTAACACATTAAACTAAAACATTATCACTCTCACCCAGGTAGCACAAAAAGCACAGAACTTGAAGGTGATAAAGTTTTAATGAAAGGATGCAACACAGGAACAGATCAAACATTGGGTTTGACACACGAGGATCCAACAACTCAGACTAAAACAGAGACACTATAAATACAGACACTGATGAGAGCAGAACTCAAAGCACATGGGGAACATGGTTGGAAACTAATTAACATTGATAAACTAAATGAAAGACAGGAACACCAGATATGGGCATGGGCAGACACATAGGGAGCAAAACACAACACAAATCCTGACATCACATGATTCAGGAAATGGATTCAGGAACAGCTCTCCTGGCCGTAAACTAGGGACTGGAATCCAGATCGGCTCTCCTGGCCGTAAACTAGGGCTGGAATTGGGATTGGCACTCCTGGCCGAGACTCAGGAACGGGAATCGAGATCAGCTCTCCTAGCCGTAAATCAGGAACTGGATTCAGGAACAGCTCTCCTGGCTGTGACTCAGGGACTGGAATCAGGAATGGCTCTCCTGGCCGTAAACTAGGGACTGGATTCGGGGACGGCTCAACTGGCCGATCCAACAACTCAGACTAAAACACAGACACTATAAATACACTGACGAGGGCAGAACTCAAAGCCCATGGGAAACATGACTGGAAACTAATTAACATTGATAAACTAGACGAAAGACAGGAACATCAAATATGGCCGTAGGCAGACACATAGGGAGAAAACACAACACAAATCCTGACACATACTTTTTGTATTTTTTCCTTTGTTTCACTTGTAGGTTGTGGCCTATTAAATAAATGTTTTAATAAATTGCTTAAATAATTTAATTATGCTATATTTTATTCCCTATATTGGATTCAATTATTTGATCAACTTGTTTTCTTTCTTTCAATTAGCACAGGCTTGTGTTTCTTTTCTCAATCACCTCAGTTTTTAAGTGAATATTGCCAAAATAATCTACAAAATAATGTTTTCTTTTTCACTCAAAAGCAGAGGTGCATAAAAACAGACTGAGGCCTATTATCACTAAGTCATAAAAAAGATTGAATCCAGGATTTGGTGAGATCTACAAGCAAATTTTAAAAGGCTGGTCATTATTGTCCAGGAACTGGATTTTCAGCACAGCGCAAGGGTTAAGAAAAACTAGTAAATGCTTTAAAAGTATTAGCTTATTTAACTAATGCAGTATATAAATAAAACCTCATTGTAAAGTGTAACCAGATAAAAATTCACCTTTACAGGTATTTTGTGTATTGCAAGACTTTATCTTAGAGGGATACAAAGCACCAGAGGCTAAACAGTACAAACCTAATGTCGCTACACTCCAGCTGTTAAGGGTGGCCCTATCCAAATGTATTTTTGGAGAAACGTCTTGACGATACATTTGAGACGCTGTGAGCTCAGGAGGTGGTTGACTCCTGTGGTGAAATGCTTGGAGCATTTTGAGTCAGTATGTGGTAAGGAGGTGTGGGGAGCAAGGCGCAGTGTGTCGCTAATCGCAGTGTTTTTTGCATCCTGTGGAGATATGTTCACGTGAAGCTACGACACAAAGCCACAACACAGTTTCCAAAGCAACAGTACCAACACAATATAGGACATGCAGAAGGAAATCTGTTTTCCCAGGTGCCATTGATTGGCTGTCATAATAACAGTGCCATTTGTTTATTTTTGGCTTGATAGGGACAGAGCATTCCAAGAACATGGTTGTTTTTGGAAGGAAAATATACCAAACTTGTGTTTTTTATACTAAAATAAATATACTTTGGAATTAAAGTTAATGAATATTCACTGTTAAAAAGTAATTGCTACCATAAATGTATTCACATGTTTTTAGAATGGAACGACCTAATAATTTTCATAGCGCTGTGGTTGTTCTGCTATCCCATTAGATTTGGCTCCAGGCCAGCTGGACATACTGAGCAGCGTCACTCATTCCAGCTTCTAATTGAAATTGTGACAATGATATAATCAATAGGGAGCAAATGTTTCGTTCTTCAATTAAGACTATGTCAGAGATGGCACATGTAAAACATTTATTTCTGAATTTCTGAAACTGAATTTTCAGCATCATTCTTCAGTCTTCAGTGTCACATAATCCTTCTGAAAACATTTTGTGTTTAAGAAACATTTTATTTGATCTATTTTATTTTTAAACTGTAACATGCATTCAGGCCTGGTTCACAGACGGGGTTTAGTTTAAGCCAGGACAGGACAGTTTTAGTTTGGGACTAGCCTTAAAGAAAAACACCACTGTTTTTCCATATTCCACCATCTCAGTGCATGCATTAGTTACAATCAGTTAGCATTTAGCTTAGCTCCATTCATTCTTTAGGATCCAAACAGGGATGCATTTAGAACTGAACACATCCATGTTTTCTTCATTTAAAGACAATTACATGACTAGTTAAGAAAGTATGGTGACAAAAAAATAAAACATGGCGATTTTCTAAGCGGATAAAAAAGATAACTAGAATGTATGGCAGAAGAGCACTTTGCAGCACTACGACCTCATGCAGTAACATCATCACCCCTGAAAACTCCCCCACTCTCACTACTGTCATTAAAACCAAGGAGTAAAAAAGTGGAGGTGTTTAGTGGCTTCTAAATTCATCCCTGTTTGGATCCTAAAGAATGAATGGAGCTAAGCTAAAAGCTAACATAATGGTGCCGCATGCAAGAGCTATTAAGTGCATGCACTGAGACGGGAGAGATATGTATCAGTTTGTCTAAGTTGAGGGAAGAACATAGTGGAATATGGAAAAACAGTTTTTTAAAAAAAGTTTTCCTTTAAGCCATGTCTGTGAAGGTTTATATTACAGACCTAAATTAATTTGAGTGTAAAGAAGTTTAAATACATAGAAATTCTAATTCAAATTGCATCCTGTTTGCTACATTAAAAAAAAATCTATTTCTAATATTTAATGTACAATGTATTTAAAAAAAAATTGTGATGCTAATCATGAGTATGAATATCTTGTCATTGACTGATCCTGCAATGCAGATTCAAGCTGGATGAACAGAAAGAGTTAACAGGCCAGTGGACTGATATTTCCCCTTGAGATGAAACTCGCCTCTAAATAATGTTTTTGATGTTATGCTCACCTTTATCTCTTTCACGCTCTTCAGTCATTGCCTTTTGTGGCGCACTGAGGCCAAATCTGTTGACTGGACAGGTTTCTCAGAGACAACATTGAAAGTGCTTATTAAAATTTCTTCCCTGTCTGTCCGGGGCTGTGAGATAATGGAGATACTGAAATCATTCATTCTGTCCTACTGCATTTGTGACACAGGGTTATCTACCGTTCACTCATACCAGAAGTGTGTTAGCCACAAAGTTTAGGAGAAACACTTTTCACTGCGGTGTGCAACATACAGTATTTTGTTTTAATTATCTGAGTTTTAAAGGGGTCTGGGTCTTTTTTATATATTTTTCCACTGAGGAAACTACTTTAAAAATGTCAGTTTTTCTAAGCATTTTCTTCCTTCTCTTTGAACCTTAAAATGAAAAAGTCTATTTGTTTCACTGATCGATTTGACTACATTGTCTCTGCATATAAAATGCTTTAGTGCTCACTCAACAACCAGTGAATTTACTGTCAAGTCATATAGTTTTTAACTGATCACCATGTTGCAAAAATCACATCCTTTACAAACTTTATATCATATATGAGAGATTCATGAAACACTAAATATAGAAGAGTAAGAAATAAGCACCATAGTTGTTTAAATGTGAGCCGATAACTATTTAATGGTTTTACAGCAAGGTTTATAGTACTGGTGTCTCTTGTTCTAAATCATTTGTTTTTTCAAACTTCAATCACATATTATTTTTTCAGAACAACTTAAATACGGCATCATTTTTGCGGTATCAATATCGTATGGCAGTTGGAAATATTGTGCATACTGTCTGTCTGTCTGTATATCTGTCTGGGAATCACAGGTTAACTCGCGATATGATACTGTCACGATATTTTGATGTATCACAACACCAGCAGTAATGTGATGGACGATATATTGCAAATAAATGTATATATGTGATGTCAAAAGTGGGACAAGACAGCGCAAGAGAATAAACACAGCGCACAATTGAATTTCAAACTTGAGCACAAAAAAACACACATATTTGACACTCTGCAACAAATGCTGTGTTTTCAAATGCCAGCCTATCTAACAGAAGCTGAAACGCACTCTGCAAGACACGGAGGCGCCAGCGTCATCATTTGCGTATTATTTTTTCAATAGGAACAACTTAAACTTAAACACATCTATCTATCTATCTATCTATCTATCTATCTATCTATCTATCTATCTATCTATCTATCTATCTATCTATCTATCTGTCTGTCTGTCTATCTATCTGTCTATATCGCTATTTTGCTTTCCATCTAGATCTAATTATTTCTTTACCTTTAAGATATAAACTGTTTTCCAAATCTTACAAAGAAGGCATTGTCTAGCCAACATTTAGTTAAAAAAATGTAGTTATCATGTCAGTAATGTGGCCAAGGCCACCAAAATATAAAAAAGTTTTGTCATTGTGTGAGTCACACTGGTCAAAATGTTTAGTTGTCAACCATGGAAATTAAGGCTTTATAAACCTTATCTGGTTTTATCTGATATTTGCTGAGAAGAGTCAATAGTACACAGAAAAAAAGTATATAAACATTTGTATTTACAGATTTTGCCTATTGCTTACACCCTGTGTGAAAAATTTGGCCCATTATGTCAAAACTCTACACAAAAACCAATCAGACATAGCACTTTGGGATTAACAACTCAAATCAATGTCAAAATGAAAAACTGCAATCAAAAGTTAACATTCCTTTCTAAAAATGACATTCTTGCAACAAAACCATAGACACAAGCACCATTTGAATTATTCTTTCATAGCAGCAGCAACACACTGATGTGCTTTATATAAAATACTGCAGTCTTTGTGTTTCTGTTTTTAATGTTGTTTGCTCAGACGTCTGTAGTAATCAAACAAGAGTTTTCACTAAAAACAAACATTCTTACAGAAATAAAGAAAAATTTAATTGCTCTTGGGGGAAAAAAATATAATTTATTTGTGTATGTGTGTGCGTGTGTTTTTGTGGTGGGCTTATGGATCCCGCCTTCTTTTTGGGTCTGGCCACAAGAACTCGTCAACATCACAGGTGATGTCCTTATGGGCATTGCAGAAAATATTGCCTTGTGTGCCGAATCCACCGTTTGATTGATCCCACCTCAATGTCTCCGCATGCCTCTTCCATTGCTTACAGAAGAGTAATGTGGTTTCCAATCATATACATTCCACCGCCACGCTGAAAAGAATTTGCATTTAGAAAGGGGCTGTAAGAGGGCAGGTATAAAATTTAAATGATTATGCTTGTTGAACCAGTTTCGGACCAGAGCTGCCCGGTGGAAACTAAAATGATCCCAGATGACAACAAACCTGGACTACTCTGGTCTGTCCTGCACAACTGCACGTAGTGCATCTAGAAATGCAACGTTCTGTCCTGTATTGTAGGGATCTAGAGTGGCATGGTGATGCAGGACTCCTTGGACACTAATTGCAGCACACAAGGTGATATTTCCCCCACGTTGCCCAGGGACATTTACAACAGCCCCTTGTCCAACTATGTTATGGCCCCGACCACATAGATTAACTCATGTGGCAGTTCGGCAGCATCAAAATCCAGAACTATCTATACAGAAAATACTGAATAGTGTTACAGAAAAAGCATACAGTAACTACATTGTATATATTTCCACTCAAGTAAGGGCTGGGTTGGGTCACTATAGACAAAAACTACAAGCTACAGGCAGGGCAGGAGACAGCACATCACAACATATAGTATGTAAAGTAAAGTGACACATACTGTACCTGCACATAATCATGGCGCAGATCCTTGACCATGACACTGTTCCTCTCAAACGGCACCCTTTTGTCATGAGGACACGGACTAGGAATCCATTTGCAGAAGTTTATTACAATTTTTGCTCATTGCTTGAACATATTTTGCAAAACTTCACTTATTGTGGCAAAACTGTAAAGACAAGTAAACATGACACAACACTGAGAAATATACCATTCACATCTTTGTCAAATTTAAACTCTACTCTCAAAACCTAAACTCTGCTATCAACACCTACCATTCCTTTGTCAAAATGTAACTCTGTTGACAAAATGACACATGCATAATTTGCATACACTTTCAGATCAGGGGGAACACACTAGTCTACTTTATATAAAACACTGCAGTCACTTCTCACTTTATTCAGAAGGCGTATTTTCAGGAGACGCATTTTCAAACAACCAAAAAGGCAAATAGGCCTACTCAATATTGTACACTGCAGTAGCATGACTTCAGAAAAAGCAAAAAAAAAAAAACAGTAATAGAAAAAACACTATACTGTAAACACAGAAAATCATGACAACTGTGCATACGTGGGCTCATGAATCCCGCCATCCGTTGGGGTCTGACCACAGGACCTCATCGACATCACAAGCAATGTCTCCTCCTGCTTAGGCACAGGGGAAAATATCCTCTTGCATGTCGATCCTTCCATGGATTGCTGTCACCTGAATGTCGCCGCAGCCCGATGGAAAATGACATTATCCCATACCACCACAAACCTGGGCTGATCTGGTTTATTCTTTACAACTACATTATGTAGAGCATCTAGAAATGTGAGTATATGTTGGCTATTGTATGGACCTAGGCTTATGGCGATACACAATGGATAGCACCTTGCAATACCCTGTACACATGATGTGGTAATGTGGTATTGTGAGGGCTGCCACCGCCATGGAAGGAAAACAAGGAAGAAGGGGAAGTGAGTTCTTAACGGCAAAATCTTTGCCAATAAAATTTCCAGCTGCCCCAGAATCTATGAAGGCTTTAACCTGAATTTTCAGGTCTTGATGTATGATGCACACATCAATTTTCATAGCGGAGACAAGGGAAAGAGCACTCACCCGATAATTCATGGAGCGAGGAGGTCGCACCGGGCAATTGGCACGGAGGTGTCCGGCTTCTCTGCAGTTCAGACACAGGTTAAAGGCCTGGCGTCTTTCTCGTTCCTCGGGAGTGAGATGAGTGGCACCAATTTGCATGGGTTCAGTAAGAGGGAGGTTGGTTCGGTAGGCAGATGGAGGTTGGAAACGACGAGGCCGACGTGAGCGGATGGTGCGGTCTGTACGGATAGCGAGGTCCATGAATTCACTCAGCGTTTTGTCCTCGTCCCGGTTTCCTAGTTCCATCTGTAGATCTGCTCGAAGAGCACGTCGGTAGAGAGATTTAAGAGGATCCTGATCCCAACCAGTTTGTGCTGCCAATGTCCTGAAAGTCATGGTAAACTCGGCTGCGGATTCTGAGCCTTGTCTTAGAGCTAGCAGTTCATCTTTAGCGTTGCGTCCATCGGCAGTGTGATCAAAAACCTCCCTTAATTGATGGAGGAATCTAGGGTACGTTGGGAAAGCCATGTGACGACCTCTCCAAAGAGCCGTAACCCACTCTAATGCTTTCACTGTGAGCAGGGAACATACGAGCGACACCTTGCTGTCGTCCAAGGTGAAACAGCCAGGTTACTGGTTCATATAGAGCTCGCATTGTAATAAAAAGTCGTCGCACTTGCCTGGAGCCCCGTTGTATTTTTCAGGGAGTGCCAGTCGAGAGGGGTTAACAAGAGTGGACACGGCCGGTAGAGCAGGTGGCGCTGGTGGGCTGATGGGTTGACTTGCTGAGGTGGCGTGTGTTGTCAGGGCCTGAACCGAGCGAACTAACTCCTCAGTCAGCTGGGTTAACTTTTCCAGTTGCTGGTGATGAGTAGCTTGTACTGACGCCTGGCGGCTCACCTC
>JAUYWG010000022.1:4516746-4554250 GCA_034779775.1 Enteromius afrohamiltoni | reverse complement strand
GCAGATGGCACACAATAAAACTAATCTGAGATCTTCAAAGACAACAAACTCTGACCCTCAGGACAGAAAGCAAACCCTCTGTGAATTTATGACCTCTCACCTAAGACTCTTCTCCCTAAGAATCTTTCACAAAAACTCAAAGTGTCATATTTTGTGAAAATATTGTACTTTCAAGTTTAGTGTCAATTTAAAGGTAATAACGCGATGGATACAATGGTTCCAATTTCACAACAGTCACTTATATTATCAAAACATTATTGAAAGTTTATATAGATATCAATTTGCAACCAAGAGGCGTGTCCTTCACAAGAGACAGATGGTAATCCAAACAGGTGTAGACCTGAAAGCACTGTCTAAAGGTTTGGGGGATGTTGGTTTGGACTATATAAGGTGGAAAAATGAAACCGTTCTCAAGGAATTTCGGTTGACGAATCTTCCACGCTATGCATGTAAGTGCTTTGGAAAACTTCCAGGCCTCTTCCATGTGGCAGCGTGTTTTTCTGACCATCAGGTATGCACTCTTTTAAATTGGAACTGAATGTAATTCTCCTTTCTTAAATGATGTAATTGGCTTGGGTATGCATTCTTTTAAATTGAAACTGAATCGAATTTCGATGTAAATTAATATTTTTTCTTGATTTATCAAAGTTATGCATTATTTTAATAAGTTTGCATTGTTTAATTATGTAATTGACTTAAAATAATTTTACCTGATGAATAAATTATTTCTTGATTCATTTTTTGATTGTTGAAATCTTTACTTCTAGTAGGGTGTGCGGAGGCGGGGCGCGCATGAAAATTACGGCCAGAGTTATACAAACTGTGGGAACGTCTATTAAAGCAGTAGGCGTGATGGGAGCAAAGACCCCCTGATTTTTTAAATTAACACATTGGGCAAATAATGGTGAAGTTTCCAAATTAAGATAACTCAATTCAAAATCAGCATTCAAATCTAAGATTATAATCTAAATTTAATAATAATTTAAAATTGGAGTCAGATTAAAATGAGGTAAAAACCTAAAAGTAAAATTAAAAACCAAAATTAGGAATACCCCCAGGAGTATTTTCTATTAGAGCTCAGAAGTGAGACACAACATCCGAGTCAAGAAGGCTTGGGACCTTACAACAATGATGTGAAAATCATTCCACTTACTTTTTTAGTGAAAACAATATAGTGTTTTAAATTTTAAAAGAAATGTTTTGAGGCTGAAAGCCAGTATGCGGAGGAGTGAGAATGGTCATTAATATTCAGTGATTAACAACTGAAGAGACAAAGACCCCTCCCCTAATGGGCCATTAGTGACACTGACAGGTAAGTTAGGTAACAAAGAATGTGAGTAGATGTGAAGAAAAATGTTTCTCAAAATTATTTGTTTTTACACAGTATAATTAAAATATACATAATAAAGGTCAAAGACACATTATTGATCTAACTACAGAGTTTTGAACAGACTTTGAGTGAAACCAGTGAACAAGTGAAACCTCCACATAATACCTGATATTTCAGTGTTTGCTGCTTCTTTTCAAGAAAAATAAAAGCTTGTTTTACCATAGAATCTCAGAGTAGTTAACCAAATTTTAAACCTACCCATACCACCAAACCTGTCCTGTCAAACCCGTATTCCTCCCCAGTAGCAGCAACAGTGTTTTGCAATATTGTAAGAGCACATTAACTACACCAAACTTATTTTTTCTATGTAATTACATAGTAGTTAAAGCTATTTCTTTAAAAATGAAAAAAGTTTACACTTACACTCATTTACATTTACACAATCTGACATGTTCTCAAAATTGAACTGGAAATTAGGTGCTGGGCATCGGGCCAGAGGAGAACTGACCTCAACTAAGCCTGGTTCTCCCAAGTTTTTTTTCCCCATTCTCTCATGGATGGGGTTTTGGTTCCTTGCCGCTGTCACCTCTGGCTTGCTTAGTTGGGGGCACCTGATTTCTAGTGATCATCGTCGTCTTGACTACAGAGACCGTCTCTGCTTTTGATAAATAAATAGTTTAATCTGGTTACCAGTTTAATACATTACCATCACTCTGTTCTCTTATTTGATAATGTTCAGTGCTTTGTTACAGTCTGTATTGTTAAAAGCGCTATATAAATAAAAGTGATTGATTGACTTACCTCTTATATTTATGGCTTTTTTTGCAATTATTTGCCGGCTTCTGGGTTACAGGGATCATTTCTGTAATGCACAATCTTTAATAACTTGCATGCCGTTTTCACGCTTTATGCTTTGCACTAACATCAGGCAAGAATTATGCATTCCAAAAAGTTTCTGTATCTCTGTATAGTTACAATTCAAATACTTTCATAGAATCCACAAAATACATAATGTTACCTTCCACGAGACATATAACAGTGACATTCACAAATTATGCACTGCTATTACTTTTTATTAAGGTGTTTTGCACATTGGTCTTTTGAAGGCTGCGTGAAACTACCTGTTGATGTGATAAAGGGGTGGAGAGTGAAGGTTAAGATGAACACTTGCTTTTGATTTGATTGAGGGGGGTTCCAGTTCTTCACAGCAGCTCCTCCTCAGCTCAACCATGCGGGATCATCAAAGACTCTCCGCTTTGATCCGCTCTTCAAAAGCCTTCACTGGCCTCTTGTCAGTGTCTGCTCTGCTGGTTTAGGCTCAGTGCCACTGCTGTTAAAATAGCCCAATTAATTCATCACACTCTCCATTCTCAGTTCATATTTTCAGTGGTTGAAAACAGAAAATTCCTTAATGCGGACTTTGTATTAATTCCAAAATATGTCAAGAATTACTTGCACTTGATGATGTCATGGACTTATTGTTTTTCTACACTCTTAAAAAAATACAAGTTATTTTAAGTGGCATCTAATGACTCCACGATAAACCTTTATTATCCCATATTTCTTTATAGTGGAAAAAGGTTCTTTAGGCTATTAAAATGTTTTTTACACTTTAGAAATAATTATTCTTTTAAGTACAGTTCACTGAAAGTTCTTTGGGGAAACAAAAATAGTTCTTCTATGCAGTGTTGCCAAGTCAACAGTTTTCCAAAGGAATTGGGATACTTTAACTTTGCTGTTTGAAGCGACCCAAATAATGTAACATTTAGCACCTGGAATGCAACTTTTATCAGGGGAACAGCACCAGAAAATGTGTATTTTTACCCCGTGCAATTTTGACCATGAATCACCCCTGAAAAGTGATTGGGATGAAAGCAATTGGACTGGTTCTGCTGTTAAAACCTGGCAACCCAGCTACTATAGCATTGCTGTTAAAATCTAATTTTTGGAACCTTTGTTTTTAAGCAACCCAGGCTCAATGAAAGTGCATGCCTCTACATATCTCATAATTATGTACCTTACTGCATGTTTCACCGCAGATTCAAAGTAAAATGTACAGAGAGTGGCACTAAAACACATTTCATCCAAAGTGCAGCATTGTATCATGTGAGCGAGTAAACTTACTGAACTAGAGAACTCATACATATGAAGCTGTATATGTGACAAAAGCATTGAAAAGTATCGGTTTTCAAATCATGCAGGATGTCAAAAATATTTTGAAGCCATACCATAAAATTCTGCAAATAATTGTGTGAAAATTAATTAATTAATTGTGCCTTTATTAATCAAAACTCTACCTGTAAATAATACTTTTGTGTGAAAGGTAATAAAAGTTGTTACTACCTGTAGTGTTCATTTCAACTGGCAACTGCAGCGATTCATATATGTATAGGTAATTTTTTTCAGTTTTGCAGGAAAGTATGAAAAGGCATGTACTTCCAATGAGCCTAGGTTGTTTTTAAGTGAATATACCCTAAATGTTAAAATTGTTTAATTTGATTTGTGTCGTTATAGTTGCGCCGCCTCTATTGCCGTGACATCCTCGTAAACGCGCCACAAACAAACACACAACAATGGAGCATTTTTCATTCCGCGTCGCCCCATCAAGCTCTCACTGGATCCGCTCCCTGGCTATCAACGAGAGGAACGTCTGTACTTCCTCAATAGACCACGAAACAGCCATTTTTGGTTGATACAAGTTCAGTGACGCAGTAATGACGATTTTCGTGGAAAACCCCCCCAAAAGTGAGCTGTACTGAACCGTGCCGTGCTGTACTATGCAGTGGAAAAGCGCTATAAATGATGTAATAACATTTTTAGTTCCCCAAAGAACCTTTCGGTGATTAGTTTTGTGATACGGTTAGTGCAATGGGAAGGTTAATTTGATGTTTAAAGTTTCTTCCTGGATCCATAGATGCCAATCAAGACCCCTTATTTTTTATATTAGCTGCAGATACATATGTTACATGTGAAAACAAATGCATTAACAGAATACACAGTTAACCATCAAAGGAAACTATTAATTTGTAAAAGTACTATTGTACTTTCTTGCATGGTACAGGTATAATCCCTAGAAGCTGATGCTAACCAGACAAACTCTTGTTTTGCAGTCAGACTTGCTTATGTGAAAAATGCAAAGCGACAGTACATTTACATTTATATTTCATGCACTTGACAGACACTTTACACTTAAGGCCCAGGTATATTTCATTTTCTGTGTTCCACTCCATCTTGTGCACAGTTGAGCATGCAGTCCTTTTAAAGCATAGTGCATTCGATTCATACAAGCTCATTCTAAAAGAGCTTGACTTTCTAGTAAACAAGTTCAAGAATTCAGAACAATTCCATGATAGGTACATTCTAAAATAATGTGTTTTAAAGAACACGGTTCTTTAAAAACGGTTTAAAGAACATTTGACATCTTTATAATGACTGATGTTTTTGTCACCAGTATTTTGTTTAATTTGAGATTGTTCCCTGGTCAAACCTGTAATCTTGGCATTGTTAGGGCATGTTCTACATGTTTACATAATTTAGCTCTATATAAAAAAGGATTTATTCAAACTAAATCTTGTATTTAGATTCAGACTAAGCACACCACTTGAACTTTGGCATCCATCCAGATGTTTTGACCACATAATCCAGTAAATGGACAAACAGTCCCAAAAACACTAAATAACACTGACACTAGGGGTATGACGATACACCTATCCCATGGAACGAGACAAGACAAGAGTTTTGACTTTTTTAAACAAATCCTCAATGATAAAATATATTGGGAAAAATTGTATTTTACTCGACTAAACATTCCAAAAATGTAGGTGCATTTTGTAATCAACTTAAATTAAACTATTTTAAGGAATTATATGCACTAATAAACAAAGTGGACACTGAAAATATTTTGCCACAAACTGACAGACAAGAAATTACACAAAAATGATAAACAGTATAAATAAATAACACAAATATCCCTTTAAAAGCAAGGTAAGCAATTTTTCAAAAAAGCTTAAAAAGACAGTCGGGCTGAATACCAAAACAAACTTGTCTACACCAAACGCCAGCTTAAAGACCAAAGTATCCTTCTGCCTCTGCATTACATCATTTTCATCATCAGGAGGGCTCGCAGACACCCACGTACCCTGTCCGTCTGCAGGCAATTTTACAAGTCCACGTAAAATAGTGTATGCGTGAGAAGAATGCTAAAAGAGTACCACTCAAGTAGGTGGCATTGCGCATGTGTCGAGCTCGTCCGCTCACTCTAATCCGTGATTGAGTATATTATAATTTGAAAGCTGTGCAGTACACCTACAGGCATTAAGTCTGCCTACACTGGATGCAATAAAGTGACCATTAAAAAACATTTGAAATTCGTGTCAGCACATCATAAATAGAATGCGGCAGCAGTTTTCTGTCTGAGATTTGTCGCGCCACATTATACCACTCTCGCGAGGATATCGCCAAATTCTCGCGAGATCTCATCACACCCCTAACTGATACAGATCAATTTTTGCACAGCTGACAGCGTTAGGTAAGTTTATGGACTGTCCGAAACTGACCTAACACAATCTGGCTTGGGAAGAAGCAGGCGAGTGACATGGAAAGGCTCTTTATGGAGTCAGGGGAGTTGTCTTTCACTGTGCTTGACTGAAGATGTTGAAGTGTGTGATGCTGACAGGGATCCATTAGGGAGCCTGGCCTCTCCTCAGTAATGGAGAGCAAAGGAAAGAACAGAGTTCAACTTTGTCTCTCTTTATTACTCTCTCTTTGTTTCTCATTCTTTTGGTCTAGCAGTAATTCTCTGATGTATCAGGCAGCCTGTGAAGTAACAAGTCAAGGACGTTTGACAATTTTTTGGGTGATTGAGGCTAATAAGGCAAATCTCTATCTCTCCACAATCTAACAGCATCTTAAGGGAGTTTCTCCTTTTTTATAGAATATTACTTGGTTTCCACCACAGAATCTCCCTCAAAATGCTTCATCATTTAGGTCAATTCCTTCAGGGAAATGGAATGACGTTAAGAATGAGTTTCTCTAGAAAATCCTGTATAAGCACTCTGGTGTGTTTTATTTGTCCTGTGCTGTGCTTTGAAACTAAAAAGTGACATATTTGAGAAAGAAATACCCACGGGAGTTTAAGTGTTCATATGCATGTACATTTTGAAATGTTTTGACAGCACGTAAATTTGTGATGTACACTCACCAGCCACTTTATTAGGTACCCCATTCAACTGTTTGTCAACACAAATATCTAATCAGCCAATCACATGGCAGCAGCTCAATGCATTTAGGCATGTAAGCTTGGTCTGCTGAGGTTGATTTAAGTGACTTTCTATGTGGCATAGTTGTTGGTGCCAGAGTATTTCAGAAACTGCTGATCTACTGGGATTTCTTAGACACATCTCTAGGGTTTACAGAAAATGGTCCAAAAAAGAGAATATATCAAGTGAGTGGCAGTTCTGTGGGTGAAAATGCCTTGTTGATGTCAGAGGAGAATGGCCAGACTGGTTTGAGCTGATAGAAAAGCAACAGTTACTCAAACAACCACTCGTTACAAACGAGGATTGAAGAGGATCTCTAATCGCACAACACGTTGAACCTTGAAGCAGATGGGATACAGCATTCCTGTCAGCTAAGAACAGGAAACTAAAAATACAATTTACACAGGCTCACCAAAATTGGATGATAGAAGATTGGTCTGAAAAGTCTCGTTTTTTGCAGTGACATTCAGGAGATAGAGTTAGAATTTGGCGTAGACAACATAAGCCTTGTATTAACAGTTCAGGTTGGTGCTGGTGGTGTAATGTTTTTACACCCCTAAGAACCAAACTGAGCATTGTTTAAACATCACAGCCTTCCTGAACACTGTTGCTGACCATGTCCATCCTATTCTCACCACAGTGTACCCATCTTGTAATGGCTGTTTCCATGATATTGCACCATTTCACAAAGCTCAAATCATCTCAAACTGTTTTATGAACAAGACAATGAGTTCACTATACTCAAATGGCCTCTACAGTCACCAGATCTCAATCTATTAGAGCACCTTAATAGATTGAGAGGAAGACTTGCATCGTGGATTTGTAGCTGACAAATCTGCAGGCCAGAATCTCTAAGGAATATTTTCTTACTTGCTGTATCAGTAGAGGCTTTCGAACTGCATAGTTCTAGGCACTTAGTTCTGGAACTAGCCAGCAGGGTAGTTCTTAGAACCAGTTTCTCCCTCGGGCCATTTTCCTGGTTGCATTCGCACAGGTAGAAGGAACTCTAAAGGGGCCGACAGTAATGTCTTTTTGCGTGGCATTAACAAACATCAAAAACCAGTGAATGAAATACGTTGTGATCAGAACTGCTTTTGTTGTGTGTCGTGGGTTCCGCGATAAAGGAGATAGAATATACACACACAATTAAGTGATTGCAAGAGCAAAAAGTTGGGCTAAGAAACTAAGTTCTTTATGACAAGCTAAGAAAAGAACAAAACATAATAACAGGTAAATACTGTTATCGCTGTTTTCCATGTTCATGGAATAAATATGTTTGCATTGCTTTTTAAACATACTGGGTACACTGTAAAAAGATTTACATTACAACATTTTAGGTTTTAAGTTACATTTGCGTTCATGAACTGATATAATGTTAATATACCAACCTATTAAAGAACTGAAGTGTTCTGTGCAGTGAGAAGTGATCCACCACACACACAGAGCACTGGGCAGCCATTGCTGTGGCACCCAGGGAGCAGTGCCTTGCTCAAGGGTCTGTGCATTATTCTGATTAAGGTGGAGAGAGCACTGATTATTCACTAACCCCACCCACAATCCCTGCCGGACCTGGGACTCAAACCCATGACCTTTGGATTACAGGTCCAACTCTCTATCCATTAGGCCACGACTGCCTAATTCAATCATTAATCCAACCAATTTGCTAAAAAGCACTGATTCAGTAAATAATTCAGTCAGGTGTTACATAAAAACACCTGAATACCTTAGGGGACAAAGTAAGTCTTTGTGCATGAATCATTGAATTGTTCACTCAACTAATTCATTTGGGAAAACTAATACTGTGTGTTGCCTGAGGACCTAGCTTTTCACAGACATGGCAAAAGTATAGACAAAGCTGCTGTCAATATTAGTTAGTTATTGTTTATTGAACTGCATCATCAAAATCACACTCACAATAGTGTGATATAAAAACAGTTTTTTTTTTTTAATGAGGTTTGTCGACTGAGGGACTTATTCTTCACTGCCAGTTTCTTAGAAGAGAATCATGTCTGCTTTATAAAACTGGCATGTTTGGTAAATACCCATTTAATTAACTTCTATGGATTGAGGTCTGGGTTTAGCAGACTGTATGACATGCATGTCAAGGTGTCTCTTCAGCTGGTGATGTGATTATGACTTTGTTGTGATAACAGAGAAAATCATGTTTTGACAGGCCTGTGAAACTGTGCCTGATAGGTTTGCATGCTATTACAGTCCTGATGTGTTGGAGAATGAACTAACGTCAGCTTTAAATAAATCTAACAGGCTAGTTGATATTCCAGATGTATGCAGAAGGCCAATTATTTCAGCCACAAAATACAGAACGCTTGCTATTGTACAATATGTACAATGTTGTTACAATAGATTTTTCCTGTGCATATAATATAATTCATTGCAAGAGGGGAGCCATGGTCATTTATACTGTATACGCTGCTTGTGCAAGTCAAGAGGAATAGAAAATTCAGAACAGAGAGGTAGATCTTGTTCCTAGCAGCACAGAGAATCAAAGAGACCACTTACAAGAAAATGGCCCACTTTTCATAATGCAATGGTTTTGCACAAAAGCAAGCCCAAAAGCAACACACACTACCAATAAATATTCTTGTCAAGTGTGGTATCCTTGCGGATTGACAGCACTGTGTAAAATGATAATGTGATTTTGCTGAGGATGTTTTCTCCAAACAGCTTCACTGTCTCACACAGTCTCTTAATGATGCCACTTAAAGGCAATTATACACAAGCAATGATGCAGAGGACCAAACACTGCAGCATTCATAGCATAGACTTTAAAATCCTCAAGCTCCTCCTTAGACATAATGACACACCATTATCTTTTTCAGGTGGACTATTTGTATGTTATCTGCTCAAGCGTTCCAGTCTATGTCAAGTGGTTTTCTGAAGGATTTTTTGCTGTTGTTTTTGAAAAAAATTATTTTTTCCCCTCAACAAGTAGCTCAATGTTCATTCTTTATAGAGTTTAGAGGCTAACATGAATCATCTGAACAGGCTGTGCTTTAAAACATTATTAGTGGCCTAATTTGTATTTAATGTATTCTGAAATCAACAACAAATAATATCCTTATCCCACTATCCTAAACAGTGTCCAGGCAGGCAAGGCTAGAGCGAAAGTCCGAGAGCAGACAAGGTCAATAATCCAAAACAGGTAAACACAGGGAAAACACGGAGAAATGAGAATGGCTCACAAAGGGATGAATCACAGAGTACATAAACAATCCAACACGAGCTAATTCACAGGAAACAAACAAGACCGTTATACACACTGAAACAAGGCAGAGGGGCAGAGAGACTAATGGGTAGTAATAGCGACAAACAAGCGGGGTTGACATGGAAACAGCTGGAGACACTTCATAATAAAAGGCCTTAATACAGATGGAGGGATAGGAAAGCACAGAACATAGTCTGAGCTGGAGTGCCCTCTGGTGGCGCCCAATGGCACTTCCAGCTGGCATTGTGACAATCAGTTTTCGCCTATGAATACTACAGCAACATGGATAAATGCGGAAGTGGTAGTTATTTAGTATGCATTTTGTATCATGGATCATGATTACATTTTCCACAATCCCAAAAAATGTAGATGTATACGAACGGAAACAACAATGTAATGGAACAATCAACGAAAAAACACAAATAAATATCGGCATGGCATTTCCAAAATGGGGAGAGCTTTGTGAAAAGCTCAGACTGGACAGAGACTCCAACCTTTCGTGTGTTTTAATAGATGGGAAATCAAATGAATATTATTCATAGTGCAAGTAATAATCAAGTAAAGCTGGTTTAACGAGATTAAACAGATATAAAGTTTTTCATCCGTGAACATGCTCCACACTCCAGCATTGCGTCATCGAACTTCGCCTCTGTTATTGTTTTGGAAATGCAACCTCCAGTGGTGCAAACGTACATATTGTGGCTTTAATACACAATAAAATCTTTTTTACTGCAAGATATGTTCTCAGAGAGAGTTGAATTAAGAACAGATGTGTTCTCTGCACATACAAAAGTCATACACATTTTCGTCAACATATTTACCTTGAAGTGCCCTTAAAGTGTGTTCTTTTAAGGGTGTAGGGCATTTCTGTCTCGTATAAGCATCAGCTTTCCAACAGTTGTTGCAAATAAATATTACTTCTCATTATTATTATTATTTTATTAGCCAATGTGACTTTAGATAGATGTCTCAGTCTGGGATAAACCTCAGATATCCACTTACACTAGAACCGCCCCTGGGTAGAATGATTTGTTCACTTAAAAGATTCATTGCTTGAGCAAAAGTAATTCTTTTAGTATTGTAAAGAAGAAGAAATCTTTGCTGTAACTTTTTGCTGACATGTTCTTTTGAGTTTGACGCTTCCAATTATTGCTGAACTTGGCTCTAGTCTCTCTCCGTTAATCAACTACAACTTTTGTATTCCCTTCCTCAGAGTGTTCAATAAAAGATTTGTTCAAAAATACGGATTCTTTCTGTAATAACTGAACTAATCTAGGCTGTAACTTTTGGCTGGCATGATCTTATGAATTTGACACCTCCAATTACTTGTTCTGAAGTTAGTAAGGCCCAGTTCAGACGTCTTGTCTCTCCTATTTAATCAACCACAGTTGTTTTATTCACTTTATCACAGTGTTCATTAAGAGGCTCTGGCTAATCCACCTTTGCCTTGTCTTAATTCAACTCTCTCATTTATTTCCAATCAGTTGCCGGTCTCAGCGCTGTCTTGCATTTAGTTAAATCTCAGCTAGTGGCAACCCTCACAATGAGACTCGTGGCCAGAGTCTATTAGAGCCTGACCTCCCTGTATCACTGTGGATGTTAATTACATCCACACACCCACACACACATTCCGGCTGTCCCTCATATAAAGGTATCGACTGTCCGGTCACTCAGAATGGTAAACATCCACAGATCTATGAAATAGAGGTCACCTTTATTTTAGAAGACTGTTGTAATCTTCTTTCACTCAGGTCTGAGCTGTCTGTCAGCCCCCTGCATTCAGACTGGGAATAACTTCTTTGACTTTAATCTGTCCTGGGGAATTGCACATTGCATTGCCTTGATGGAACTGTTATTTTCACATGTTTTCTATCTCCCACACAGATTTGTGCGCATACACACACACAGTTAGACAAACAAACGATAGTTGCATAGGCTGTGTGTCTCACAGTAACTGGAGAGCGAGTAAACTGAGCTGGAGAAACAAGATTGCTACTCTGCGTTTGTGTCCATGACCTTCTATTTCTCTTCTGCCCTCATCAGCTTCAGTACAGAGCCACTCGCTGCCTCACCATTGCACGGAGCTATCTCACAGAGAGAGGGGTGAGAAGACGAAAAGCTGACCTTTGATCCGGGACAGAATTCAATTTGGGTAAAAGACCTTGGTGGCATCAGCTTTCTATGGGATCTCTCCACTGCCAGATATATAAACAGGCCAGAGTGATGGATGCTGGGAGATATTTTGGCGAGCAGGATATTGTTAAGATGACAGACAAGGGTAGCCGACACATGCGGTTACAGCTGAGGCCGGATTCAAGTGTCAGGCTGGAATATTCTTAAAGGAATAGTTCACCAAAAATTAAAATTCGGCCATCATTTATTCCCCTTCATGTCAGTCCAAACCTGCATGACTCTGTCCTCTGTAAAACACAAATGGAGAAATGTATTAAATTTTAAAGCCAAGGAACATGGCTTTGGTCGATGCCTTGTTAACTGTTCACTGAAAAGCTGTCTTGTCTTTCATTGGCACATTCACAAAAACTCACAAATGAAGTTGCAATGTCCTATTTAGTGTTAATATTCTATCTTAATCTAAAACTAGTAAAAAAATGTATATTTTCAGTATCCAAAGTTAAGCCAAATAAAATATAAATATTATATGAAAAACTTGTAAAAGAAATGTATAGAAATTGTGTAATTTGGAATCACTTTTATGATACCTCTATGATGTTATACATGATTTTTGAGGCTTAAAAGTCCTTATTCTAGTAATTTGTTTTTTTAAGTCTTTATTCACTGCACTTTTATGGAATTACATTGTGTTCCACAGAAGATGGAAACTCTTACAGTCTTGGAGTGATGTAAGTGCGAGATGATGACAGAGTTTTAATTTTTGGATGAACTATCCACTTAATTCTGCTTTGCTTATGTAGAGGATAATACATTAACTGTGGTGAATTTAGAGGCTAATTAGGTTTACCAGAAAAGGCAATGTTTCACAATATCTCTGATCTTTTCTTCTATGACTAAAACAGCAATTAAGGTCTTGAAGTTAATTATATGTTAGAGTGGTACTTATAAAGGTTATTAGTGTGTACTTAATGAGTGGAAAAGTTAAGAGTTCCCAGAGTAACACAGTAAAACGCCACAGTGGATTCCAGTTTTTGAATGTGTAGTTTAGCTTTAATGAGAGTACTTTTAAAAAATATTATATTGCGTAATAAGTTCACATACTGAAAGAGGCTTCCTCGTTAGGTCTTTTGTCTTGTCCTTTCTAATCACAGCCTATTATTTGCTCTTTTTGAACATAACTTATATCATTGAATGTGAGACCGGAAAGCTAAAGATCACCTTCAAATATATTTTACAAAACTTATGAACATGCCAGACCTATGTTTGGAACTGATGCAAAAGTAAAGTCATGCTCTATACCAGTTTGTGATCAACTTTCAAATTTCTGACTTCCAGGCCTCATTCGCATCCTGAATCATCACGCAGCACACCCTCCTCCGGTCCTCCCCCACAGGGTGATGAAGCTGAGATGTACCACTCAGTGACGGCACATTTAATCAGCACTCCAAAATGTATGATCGCAAGAGACACGGCTCCACGCCACACGTCTCCGCACACCACTATTACAAGTACGGAATAACCATGCGTGATCACACAATCAATCCACCAGCAGCTTTTAAATTAGCATCTCAAACCCTCAGCACATGTTTTGTCACAGACTGCCAAGCAGTAAAATTGATATTAAGAATATTGACTGTTGTACATGACAGTCTATTAATAATGGCAGGGGTGAATAGGTATGAGGAATATAGGCCTATAGCTTCGTCTGATTGGGAGGGTGAAAGGTATGATGGGATAGGTGTTCCTCTGGAGGGTGATGGATTGTGGTGTGCTGTTCATGCCCTGATGGCATTGGCTTCGAAGAAAATGGTATATATGCAATTTATTGTTGGAGAACAATAACACATTGATCAATCAATTCTGAATTTGATTATAAAAGAGGTCACATTATAATGAGCACTTTCTCAGTGCATTGTAAAAATGAAAAGATACTTGAGACACCATTTGGGGTTCTTCAGATCACAACCACACCAAAAGAACCTCCTGGAGAACCTCTAGCCAGGCAGTTCTCTGTAGTACTTACAGCACTGCTGAACCATGAAATAATAGCACTGTTAGCCAACTGTTGCAAGTTCCATTGAACTCTATAGGTAACAAAGGTAACAATGGAACATTTGGGAAACGCACATTAAAATGGTTCACAGTTTGCGCAATGCTGCACTTGATGCTCATTAATGACTATATTGATAGATGTTATATAATATCCAATAATATCCTTAACTTCATATTCTTTCTCAAGTTCCACATCTATTTTGTAGCTAGATTCATGACTTCCCTGCTCCTTTTGAGACTTTTTTTCAGAAGTTTGAGAACAAATATTGCAACTTTTTGCACAAACCTTATTGAAGTTCTCATCTGCCCACTGATCTATATTCATCTTTATATAAATGAGTGAATTTGCCATTATAATATCACCTAGTGTGATTAAGCTACCAGTTTCAATTGAAAGCAGTTGGCAACACTGGCTATGAATAGCTTTGAGTCTTCAGGTTTTTTGAGTCGTTCGTTCCATCATGTGACATCCCCACTGAACAAACAACTCAAACATGAAGACTTGTCAAACAAGATAGACTGTTAGACACTTTTATGCTGTTATACTTTCACAGACTATTTAAAAAATAAGCTAAAATAATGATGAGGGTCTCAACACAATACCACTGATTAACAACCTCAGAGCTCGTATTTGGTTTGCCATTAATGTTTAAAAATACATAAAATACATAAAAAAATCAGTTGAATAGGATTTTTACTTCCGGTACCCGACTACTGCAGTCAATAAAATATCCAAAATTGTGCCTGTACATCTATACAGTTTATGTGTAAAAAGTTAAAGCGTAGCTTAAGATTTAATTTCAATTCACTGAAAGCTGGCAAGGCTATTCCCAAACAGGATTCTCTCCTCACAGGTAACCAAAGCTGACAACCGCAGTCTCTGTAGGATTTGGCTATGCATTCTTTCTGCTTCTGTCTTGCCAAAACACCAGCGGTCATTAATAAATTCAGGCATGTAAAAATGGGCTTTCCTCCATGAGGTATCCTTGCCCTCCATAAACTAGAAAGCTCCTCAACCTCAGGTTGGAAGAGGGGGAATGAAACATTAATATTTTGAAAGAAATGTTTTATTTAAGTACCTCACAGCAGCACTAGGGGGATGAAAAACATTTACCCATTGGAAATGATATTATGACCCTGGCAGAGGCCATGTGATGGCTTGTTTATTTTTTTCCAGGGAGCTATTACGAGAGGTGACTGTGTGGGACTGAGAGAGCAGGACTGAACAGCATTCTGGTTATACTCTGCTTTGAAAACAAAGTGCGGTAGCTTTGTCCTTTTTGGATTCTGACATGACACTGCTTTGCGAGTGTATACTTGCAGAAAAGCATATATGCTTGGTAATTGTATTTGCCAGGTGCGTATTGATGCTAATGATCCTAATAACTATTAAGAAGCTGTTGATTGTTCATTTCAATTACAGACGTGTTTCAAAAATGGATGTGGATAATGATCTCAAGATGCTTTTGTTTCAATTAAGATGGATCTGGATCCTTACTGCACACAAGCGCCTACCACTTGTCAGGACTTTGTCGGCTGTTCTCGTTCTTCCTCACGACTCATTCAAAGTGGATTAAAACATCTAAGGAGGTAATCAGACCTTCTTACACAAAACAGAAAGCCTATATGCCCGACGACTCTCAGCGAAGTGTAACCAATAACTTCCATTTGCAAGATGCAGCTGAGCTTGAAATTAATACAAATCTCTTTTATTTAAAAAAACGAAGGCTATGAATTGCCAGCAGCACTTCCAGGTGATCTTACTGTATACCAATTAGGGCGCTTGCATGGAGTAGCTTGGCTTTGGCTCTGATTGATGTCTGACCTCTTGGGATCCTTGAAAATCACTCGCACTGCATTCTGCCGCAGCCCCCCACGGGATCCTGATGAATGGCGACCCAAACAAATGAAAATGTTTATCGTCCTCTTATCAAATTAACCACTCTATTGCACAGTTAATTGTTTATTAAAGGACTTAAGATGGAATCACATAATGAACCTGGTACCGGTCTTAAGCTTTTTTCCAATTAGGAAATGCACTGACTCATGTCATCTGAATGATGTCACTCCTATGAAACTGAAGCTGCAAGAACTTTTATTTATTTCATTTTTATTCATATTTGGAGAGTTGGACATCAAACGGCAGCTTTTCCTTCTGTATGGTCCGTTCTCTGCTAATCAGAAAATCCACAGCACCCCCTACTGTTCAAAACTTTCCGGACCGTCATTAAAGGCTCATTTTTATATTATATTCTAAAATAATATATCACATTTTTCACATTCCCTCAACATTTCGTAACAGCATATAGAATACAGTAAGTGTTTTTAATCTTTAAGCACTAATATCATGTATAAAGAAACCATGCCGGCAGTAATGGCTACATATATTAAATAAAAAAAGGAATGCATTAAATCACATCCTAATAAACTCAGGTCATTTTTAGTTAGTCTGAAGACAGCATAGTTTATTCTTTATTGCCTGTGTTATGCCACAATCTTATGCGAGCACTAAAATGATGAAAGAAAAAAAATAGTGAAGTGGTTTATGAAGTAAATTAATTCATAAATATCCATTTTTATTAATATTGTATTTCTACTGAGAAATACGTCTTGTAATCATCAAATATTTGCTTAGTTATTATGTATAAAGCTAACCTGAATTTGGTTTGGATTCTTACAGTGCCTTGGAAGTTTCCTTAGAAGGCGTCTTCATACAGAAATACTGATTAGTGATTAACTGTGCAGTGAGGAAGAAAAATAGCACCTTTTTCATTTTAGTAATGCACTGATGTATTGGAAATTTGTCAAATATGCCGTGAACTTACAAAGCAACCTCTGCCAGTTTCCTAATTATACACTGATGAAGTATATACTGATTTTACCAAGTGCAACATCTTTGTTGACCCAGGGACCACATTGTGATTAACCAATCAGATCTGAAGAAACAGTGTTTGGTGCTTGTACATCAGTGTCAGTCATCTATAAATTCCTCTCATTTTAGGCATTCATGGGTAAGGTTAGGTTTAGGTGTAGAGATATGGTCAAGACTATATTTTTGCATTAAAATGAAAATGCTAATAACAATATATGCTGACCTATGGACACATCAAACTTGGTGAAATCAGGCAACATGTGTAAAGCAAACATGCATACAAATATCAGAAAAAGAATGGCATGCAAAAATTGTATGTTCACAAATTTCGGTGACATTTGTCTAACAGTTTTGCCACACTGACATTTCTGTTGTCATGTGTTAAGCATGACCAGCTTAAACACTGCATGAAGAATTATTTTGCTTTCAAATAAAATTGACATTTGAGTGGATTTCCATTCAGATAGCTGGATTTCAAAAAACACGAACAACAATAAATGTGACCGGACCTTTAGGGCTACAACAGATTTTCACTGGGGCAGTTGCCTTAAAAGGGGTTCATAGCACTGTAGTAACCTTACTGTAACCTTAAGTAACCTGACCTATTAAGAGTAGATAGTGTATAAAGTTGTATCTTCAAAGTGTGAATATGAAAAAAATTATTTCATTATTTTCTCTGTGCCATGATTTGTAGTATATAGTTGTATGATAGTATAGTTATATATAGGCTAGTATAGTTGTATTAACCTTGTCTGTCTGAAATTGTCTAATAAATGCTGCATATGGATCCGGTTCACCTCAGACTCCTTCATTACACTCTACGGTGTCATTGTCATTCCAAACTGACTACGACGTCCTTCCTTGGGATACACAAAAATATTTTTAAGAATGTTGTTAACTAAATTCTTTTCCATTTTTTTGACCCGTACAATAGAAGTAAATGTTAATTACAAAATTCTTCATTCTTCATAAAATATTTTTTTTATGTTTCTTAACAGAGTTTAGAACATATCTTTTAAATATTTTTTATTTATCTTTAAGATTACTGCCCCAGTAACAAGCTCTGTTATTTTTACCTATTTGGTGTCACCAGCCTGTGTGTGTTCAGGTATGGTATGTAAAACACAATCTACTCTTACTGTAGATTTCAATACTCTCTAGTAATGATTCTCCATGAATTACGAGTCAACGAGGCGTCACAGTCCAGATCTTAGTGGACTATAACAAAACTGAGAGCCTCTATATTTAATTCTTTTCTCTAATTCTCTACTGTCCCTTTGCTGCCTACTGTTTACCTTCCACTTCATTCACTCGCAATCACACATCCATGTTATATGATGTCCATAAAATGGAGTCATTCCATTTTGGCTGGCTAAAGCTCAACAGGGCAGACCTTCATGCTGAGTTGACTTTAATGACTTTTTAATAGGTCTCTCCGTTTTAACGATGCAGTACAACGGCTCCAGTCATTTTATTGGAATGATGAATGATTGAGACGAGGCTAACATTAATTTAATTTACAGCACAGGCTTCTCATCTTTAAAAGCCCAAGACGGCATCGCAAGAGGCAAAGAAAGAGAGAGGGATGGGGTGCGTTCATTATGTCGGAAAAAAGGCTGGGGTGATTTATGATAGCAGCATTGTTGTTTTCCCTTATCTCTAATTAGACGCTTTTGTCGTGCTAACTGATTTCAGTGTCAAAGCAACAAGACATGGTTAACAAGACAGGCCGCCTTGTTCTACATCATTCATCATTCTCAAAACAGTCACTTGAGTCAAAACGTCCTAACATGTCCTGACACCCCACATGCTTAATTAGTCTCAGAGTCACCTGGAGGGACCGAAATGATTTCCTCCATGGATATATGTTGCTCACTCACAAGCCGCATTCATTTCTCCTCACGCATGTGCTACAGATGATTTGAAGCATGCGTGTTGCCTTGAAGACAAACTTTACAGTGTGCTTAAAACTACATTCCCTACAACAGGAATAATCACCAGGTTTTGTTTTGCGCTCTAGTCCTGTAGTATAGTGCCCTCTGCAGGGTATGTGATAAAGCAAACTCATTAAGCCAGAGTTCAGGGAAAACTTCACTAGGTTCAACTGCCTGTAGGTTGTATTGTGTGAGTTAAATGTCCTCATCAGGGGCCTTGAATGCCCTACTTTGCTGCCCTTCACCTGTCATTTCAACTCTTACCTGTAAAACCCTCTCCCCTCCTTCCTTTCTTCTACTGTATAAAATTGGCTCCTGTCACACAAGGCTGAGAGATTTTTATTGGTAGTGTAGACATGACATCCATTCTCACTATCTCATCTGTTCTGTTGGTTCTAGAGCTCTGCTCAGGTAAGTGCATCTCTCTATCTATCTATTTATTGATCTATCGGGCTGGCTAGGTGGTCTTCTATCTCTCTGCCTAGTTTATATGGCTGTTTGTTTTTGTTTTTTTGCTGTCTGGCTGTATGCTTAAAGGAAAATAGAAGAGGCTAAATTCTGACATGACAAATAATAGCATACATTTTGGTTATCATCTTTTGTATAAAGCAAGTTTTTATAAAGTTGTTATAGCTGAATATAAATCTAAAAATGTGATATTCAATAACTTTAAGTATTGTATTTAGTTACTGTTTCCTTAAAATGATAAGCTATACATATAAGGCTCCAAACTGTGACCAAAAAAAAAATCTAGACAGTGAAAATTTTGTGTATACCCATATTCAAATGATTTTCTTTTCTTTTTTTTTTTAATGAGGCCATAAAGTGGTTTGAATCAGTGAATTGATCACAGTCATTACTGGGCTCACCTAACAGTCTCCATCACAATGAATGAACCAGAACGTTACTCGCTTTATTTTACCTATACTTGTAAGGCTCATCATTATACAAAACCGTCCAAATAATACAATTGATCTATAATTGAGAACTTCATATAGGTTGTATAGCTAACTATATATGGAATATACATATGTAGACTAGTCATTGTAAATAGATCAGTATAGGCTAATACTCACAATTAATAAATACATGTCATTGTTTTATATAAGACATACAGTGGAGTCCAAAAGTCTGAGACCACTGGTGAAAATTTGCGTTTTGCAAGTGGAATAGTTTAACTGTTATATTGTTATTGTACAGTTTAGGCTACCTACATCAGCCTAGCTAGACATAAATGACAAACAAAGTCAAAGTTAATTCGTTTCTGTATGATCCTGTAAAGATTTGCCAAGCAACGAAAAGAAATCATAAATGCCTACTAAATAGGTTATCAAATGATATAGATTACAGTAATAGTGTTATTTTTAGAGTAGGTTACTTTCGACTAATGTCTCGAATTCTACTATGGAAGATATATCAAGTCCCCCGGTAAAAAAAAAAATGTTTTAATAAAAAATAATGGCTACATTAGCTAGTAAGTTAGGTAAACAGTCGCAGTCCGTTTTATGTTTTTATTCATACCTGTACGTCGCTAAAATAACCTTCATTCTTGCTCCTATCAGGCAAACAAACGTTTCCTATAAGCAAATAGAAAATTATAACAGTAAAAGTGAAAGAAGATAGCGAAGTTAAGCAAAGGGAGCTGCTCAAAAAATACACGATAAAGCCGCGTTTCAAACTCACGTGAGCCGAGCTGCACAGCAAACAGGTGGCCGGCGCGACCCAGTGAAAATGACGTGGATAAGTGTGCGTGCAGGTATGACGTTGTACTCAAGTGTAGCTTAATACATTAACTTTGAATAGTGACAGCTTGCTTATAGGCTAACAGAGTCAAATTTACAAATTTAGTTAACAGAGAAAAGATGGACATTTATGCTCCACGCGTGTACAACGTCACACATCATATGCATGGGGGAAAAGCGCACAGAAGAATTACTAATAAAATATCTTACTTGTCATATTGAGATCACGTTGAATGGTGGCATGAACATCCTGTCCACAGAAAGTTTCAAACTTTTTCTGATTGCATAATCATTGCAAAAGTTGTTATAAATGTTTGTATTGTTAGTACGACTCAGTAATCAGCATTACCTATGCATAAACACTTCTGCTAGGTAGAATTTTAGTCGAGCCACAGCCTCGTTCTCCTTCTCCTTGTCCTTTGAGAGGAATGCAGTTATTGCATTCTTAAACACTAATTTCTCTTTGCCAAGTCTATGCCCTGTGTTTTGAACTTCAATACACCAAGTACAACATCATAGTTTGTGCTGTTATTAGGATGTATCTTTGCCACGAAACTGCAATATACCATATGTGTCAGAATGTTTTAAACAGAAGTTTTAATTCATGGGAAGGGAATTTACCAAATGCCATTAAGATCTCAAAAGCAGATGTAAACTGCTGTATATTTCTGTATATTTAGGTAAACTGTTTTTGTAAACTACTAAGCACGTAATAATATTAAAAAAAAATCACAGTTTTTGCAATGAAAGACTTTAGTATGATGCTTGCACAAGCCAGTGCTTTACAGCATATTTGCTCTGACAGTCAGTAATTTTACTCTGTCATTAGTTAATCTAGCCTGGATCGCAGTGCGTCTTGGGTTACTGAAGCTGGTGATCAGGAGGGGGACTCAGTTAGATGGCTCACTGATTATCAGGAAACAAAATAAACAATTTTTTTAGTTAATGACCACCATCATAACTGGTCCATAAGACCTCTCTGAACCTTGGCTTCAAGTCACAGATCTAAATACTTTCCAGTAATGGTCCTTGGAACCTTGGTTGCATCAGGTTGTTGTCTCTGTTCCAGGTGAGTGGTGCTACCAGAGCCAGTTTTCCTGTCAAGACACGTGTAGAGGTGAGAACAAACACACAAGGACTCAACCTCTCAGGATTTTGCATAGTCATCTCCAAAGCTAAGTCCTTGTTCACAGCTTCATAAAGTTGAATGCTGAGTGAAATGTGTTTTCCAATTGTGTCTTCCAGGGCCTTTAGAGTGGAAGAATACATTTCCTGTTTGTGGAGGTCAGCGACAATCACCTATCAATATTGTCACAGGCAAAGTGAAGCATGATCCCAAACTGACCAGTATTATCTTTGATGGCCATGACAAGGTTTTCAATATGAGTGTGGAAAACCATGGACATTCAGGTAGATGTATTCAAATTTAATGACCTAAAAAATTAATTCTATCGTCATTTATTTTATAATACTCCTGTTCATCTCCACACAAATAAAGGTATTTACTTTATCATTTTTGTCATTGAATATCCACTCAGCCAAAATTATAACACATCAAAAAGTGCAAGATTGAGCAAGTGCAATGAAGCTAGTGTGTACCATAATTTATCAACTCTGTTTGCATTGATCAGTGTTTATATGTAAATAAAAGCCTAAGCTACTTTTTATTATATACAGAAAAGCAAAATGACTTGTAGTGGATTTTAGTCTTGCTGGATTCATTAAAAATATCTACATTTGTTTTTTAAAGAAAGCAATTAAGTTTAAAACCTCTATGCTTCTTCCCAGCTTACTTCACTCTGCCTCAGTCTGTGCGTCTCCGTGGAGGGGGTCTGCCAGCCACATACAAGGCCGTCCAGTTTCATCTGCACTGGGGAGAGAACGGCGGCCATGGCTCAGAGCACTCTGTGGACGGGGAGCGTTATCCCATGGAGGTGAGAGTCCATGTCACTATCAAAAAAATATATGGATAATAATATACTTAAAAAAATAAAAAGCTATTATTTTCATCAAGTTGTGATGTGTATCATATAAAATATAAAAAGATGCGTTGTGTTCCCCAGCTCCATATTGTTCACATTAAAGAAATGTATGGCAGCTTGGGAGAGGCTCTAAATGACTCTACAGGGGTGGCAGCACTTGCTTTCTTTTTTGAGGTACTGATGCTCTTGGGATATTTCATAAGTCTCATGCCTTCAAATGCTTCTGTAAAAAAAATATCTGAACACAAACCTTTTAAAGTGACATTTCACCCAAGCAGTTTTATTTCATTTCACTACTATTAGATTTATCACGATAATCATAGTTTTCAATAATACCTTTGGAGCGTTTTTGCTTCTTTTTTAGTTTGGTTGAGAGTTATAAAGTGAGAACTCCGAGATATAAACTCTAATTCTGTGTTTTTTTGTTTTGTTTTTGTTTTTTACTCAGAATTGCATGATATTAACACAATTGTGAATTATAAAGTTGAATTGTCAAAAATAGTAGAATATAAACACAGTTCTTAGGGGGAAAAAGTAAGAATTGTGAGATGTAACAAAGTCACAATTGCCTTTTTTATACAGTGGCGAAAATGAACTGTCAAACAAATAATCGTGATTAATCATGTTTTTGTGTACATAATACATGTGTGTGTACTGTATATATTTATTATAGATTATATATAAATACATTTAATATATATGCATTTTTCTTAAATATATGTCTTTGTATTTGATCAATTAACAGCTGATTTTTGTCATTCCGTTTAGGTGACTTCTGACCCAAACAAACAGCTTGAAAGAGTAATAGAGGCTTTAGGAAAAGTCAGATATGAAAGTGAGTTTAAATTTAATTATTTAAGATTACATGTTTTTTTTTAAATTAGTTTGCCTATTCAAATGTTTGTCTGTATTGTGGTTCCACATTACCCAATATGATCAAAAGGGAACAGTAGTGAAATTGAAGACTTCAAATTGGCCGACATCATCCCACCAGCCAATAAACTGAACTACTATCGGTACTTGGGTTCCTTGACCACACCAGGCTGTAACCAGGCCGTTGTGTGGACGGTTTTCCAAAAGACTCTGCCCATAAGCAAAAATCAGGTACAAGAGACCTTTTCTTTTATACATAAACCAGACTGAAATCTTGATATTAGTGAACACTGATTAATCACCAGTATCCCAGGAAAATTAAAACAAGACACTACAGGCAAAACCATTTTTCTTACATAACATTTTTATTTTAAGTGTTAGGTTATTGCACTTTCTTTTGTTATCTGTAAATTTCAATTGCAATATATACCTTTAAAGTTTGCTTTTTCAAAATTAATCTTATGTCAAATATATATAATAGCAAACCTTATTATTATATCTATAATGTATATTCTGAAGGCTTTGAAAAGTGTGTTCACATATCATTCTGATTTAAATTTTAAAAAAAAAAATTCTTGCTGTTTAAAGTATTTTCTGGTTTGTGGTCTAATACAAAGTACAGATATTCCAAAATCCTCTCTGTAATAATTTTAAACCAAAATTTTGAATTTTGGATTTACAAATGTGTGCATATTTGAATAGGTAATGGATCATTTGTGTATTTGAACACGGCATTCCATAAAACTTGTAAAACAGAATAATTATCTTAATGTACTCTGATTAAACAACTAACCTTTTTTACCTAAAGTGCCTTGCCTTGAGCACATGATTATGGAAAGGCAGATTTTAACTCAAACACATCTTTCTTTTCCTGCTTTAGCTGATGTCAATGGATAAACAGCTGTTATTCGGAACAGAAAAACCAATGACTGGAGTTTTCCGTCCTGTGCAGAATCTGAATGGACGAGTTGTGTACACGTCTATGCCAGCTCACAGTCTGTGTGTCCTGCCCAATCTGATCATCCTGTTTCTGTGCCTCTTTTGTGTTTTTGGACAACATATTTTCATTGAATGGTAGAAACCACGTGTCTTTTAACAAAGGATGTTCCATATTGAACTTCCAGAAGCAAAGTATACCTAATCACTGAACTGAAGGTACTGGGATGGATCTCTGCTACTGTGATAAAGCGGAGAAACTTGACAATGGAAAAGAGATTTCTTAGTTATTTTCTGTGTTCACAGCTGTTAATTGTATCATTGTTACCTCTTATGTAGTCCAATATACTCTTTTAGTCGTGGCAGCTTTATCTGACTTTTATTATTTCAGGATTCTTATTTGTTTTTTATTACTTTTTTGGTTGTTCATGGTTACTGCGTTTAAAGTATTTCTCTTTATACAGTGGGGCAGAACATTTATTTCTCCCACTTAAAAAGATTAGAGAGGCCTGTAATTTTCATCATAGGTAAACCTCAACTATGAGAGACAAAATAAGACAAAACAAACACAAAAATTCCTCCATGCTGATTTCCTCTAGAGCAGTAATGTTTTGGAGCTGTCACTGGGCAACACAGACTTTCAACTTCCTCCAAAGATTTTCTATGGGGTTGAGATCTGGAGACTGGCTAGGCCACTCCAGGACCTTGAAATGCTTCTTACGAAGCCACTCCTTCGTTGCCCGGGTGGTGTGTTTGGGATCATTGTCATGCTGAAAGACACAGCCACGTTTCATCTTCAATGCCCTTGCTGATGGAAGGAGGTTTTCACTCAAAATCTCATGATACATCTCCCCATTCATTCTTTCATTTCCACGGATCAGTCGTCCTGGTCCTTTTGCACCCCAAAGCATGATGTTTCCACCCCCATGCTTCACAGTATGTATGGTGTTCTTTGAACGCAACTCAGCATTCTTTCTCCTCCAAACACGACAAGTTAAGTTTTTAGCAAAAAGTTATATTTCAGTGTCCTCTGACCATATGACATCCTCCCAATCCTCTTCTGGATCATCCAAATGATCTCTAGCAAATTCAGACAGGCCTAGACATGTACTGGCTTAAGCAGGGGGATACGTCTGGCACTGTAGGATTTGAGCCCCTGGCGGCGCAGTGTGTTCCTGATGGTAGTCTTTGTTACTTTGGTCCCAGCTCTCTGCAGGTCATTCACTAGGTCCCCCCATGTGGTTCTGGAATTGTTGCTCACAGATCTTGTGATCATTTTGACCCAACGGGGTGAGATCTTGCATGCAGCCCCTGATCGAGGGAGATAATCAGTGGTCTTGTATGTCTGGTGTCCTTTGACAGCTCTTTGGTCTTGGCCATAGTGGAGTTTGGAGTGTGACTGTTTGAGGTTGTGGACAGGTGTCTTTTATACTGATGAGTTCAAACAGATGCCATTAATACAGGTAAAGAGTGGAGGACAGAGGAGCCTCTTAAAGGAGAAATTACAGGTCTGTGAGAGCCAGAAATCTTGGTTGTATGTAGGTGACCAAATACTTATTTTACAGATGAACTTACCCATTAATTTATTAAAAATCCAATAGTGTCATTTTCTAGATTTTCTTTCTTATTTTGTCTCTCATAGTTGATGTTTACCTACGATGAAAATTATAGGCCTCTCTCTCCCTTTTTAAGTGGAAGAACTTGCACAATTGGTGGCTGACTAAATACTTTTTTGCCCCACTCTATATATATATATATATATATATATATATATATTTGTGCTGTCAAATGATTAATCTCTATTAATCACACACATCCAAAATAAATGTTTTTGTTTACATAATGTATTGTGTATTGTGTATATTTATTATGTATATATAAAGACACATGCATAAAGCATATATTTTGATGTATTTACATTTATATATTTATATTTATATAAATTTGATCATAAACATTTAATATATAAACATAACATTTATTTTAAATAAAAACATACATGTGTGTGTGTGTGTGTGTGTGTGTGTATATATATATATACACACACACACAGTACACACACATATACTAGGTAAATAAAATCAAATTTTTGATGCGATTAATCTTTTGACAGCTCAAATATATATATTTATATTGCTGGGAAGGATCTAATTTATCTATATGTCTCAATAATTCTATTTTTATATAAATCTTCAAAAATATTATCCAGCGTGAGATTTGAATGTTGCTACACAAATTGTGTACATATTCAGGGCATGTGAAGTGTAAGTTTCAGCATGATTTTCCCAAAGATGTTAATAAAAGTACAAATAAAGTGCCAACACAAACTTTATTAAGTTGTAACTATATTTCGTTGTACATAATGTTTGTCAAATAAAGATTCACATTTTGGAACCAACAGAAGTTTCCTTATATGTAACATGCCAAATTCATCTATCAAAAAGCACCTACTGCTGACCTTTGTAGAAATGAGACTATGGTTATTGTTTTTGTGCTTGTAACCAGGTTCTAAAGTGCTGGATTTGAGCCATGACGCTACTCCTGGAAGTGCCACCGGGGGCGCTGTACTGTTCAACACTTCTGATGTAGTCCCACACTGAAGAAACATCCTTGTCAAACAAAGGGCTAGAGATAAAAGAAAACACAATAAACATAAAAACACCTATTACACCTATCAGATGCTTATTAACATGCATATTACTAGAATATTAGCCATTTATTAGTGCTAATTAAACACATATGAATGCCTTATTCTACATCCCTAATCCTACCCAATGCCAAAACTTAACTCTTAATACCTTACTATTAATAATCAGTATATTAAAAATGTATAGAGGGAAAAGTGTTGGCTATTCTAAAGTTTTACCAAAAATCTAAATAAAACATTTCATATACCGTCATGCACTTTTAGTTTAAATGTGACAGCTGACCTGACAGTTTGAAGGTCCTCTACTGTGAGTTTGGACAGATGGATGTTCTTAGATTCAGCGATATAAACGGCTTTCCCAGCACAACTGTGGGCCTCTCTGAAAGGCATCTTTGATATATGTGTATATGTCAGATTTCATCCAGCTCTACCGACATTTGAAATCTTAAATCTGTAAATTGATGGACATACTCCCTTTCTGACCAGATGGTAGGCAAGATCAGTGGCCAGCATATCTGGGCTGAGGGCCTTTTCCATGGCTACTTGGTTGACCTGAGGAAAAAAAAGTGCTTCAGATATACCGCTCAACAATGGATTACGACATGCTCAAACATTTCTGCATCTCATTCAGATTTCACCTACTTACTTTTTAACTGAAGTAACAGTTTTGTTTTTGATTGCCATTGTTCATGACAAAACATTGTGTTCTAACCAGTCTCTTACCTTTAGAGTTGAAATGACGCCTGTTGCCACCTGCAGCACAGCATGTACTGTATCATATGTGTCAAACATGGCCTCCTTGTCCTCCTGCAGTGACAAAAAATATATTCAGAAAATCTTTTAAAGTAAAATAATTTTTTATTTTTTTACCTATTTTCTGGTTGTCATGGACATACCTGTAGGTCTTTGTTGTAAGTACTGGGTAAGCCCTTGAGAGTCATCAGAAACCCTGCACACTATATTACAATGAAATTTAAATTAGATAAAGACTTAACAAAACCTTACTATGTAAGTAACCTTACAACTTAAATCTAGTTATGCATTGATAGGAAAATTATGGTTAATAAATTAACAACTAATTTCATGTTAAGGCAATATTCAGATTCATTTTAATGTAATTAATTATTTTTTCTTATTTTTTATAAATAATATTTAAAATGCTGATATAACATGAATATTCTTATTCTATTATTCTATTATTATGTAATAATGAATATACAGACAACATTAAAATATTATATTATTTTGTCTATTCAAGTATGTTAATTTGTATTCTTATTTAAATATTTTTTATATATATTATGTTTATTATAATATTATAATATTCAAAATATTCTGATAATTATTTAATAGTTATTACCGATAATCAATTAATATTCTACATTAAAATATTCCACTATTTTGTCAAAAAAAAAATAAAACAATAAATAAAAAACATTAAAAACTGAAATCAGTCATTTTAAAAGTAAATTTAGGCATCATAACATTAAGTCTGAAGTCTGAAAACTAAATCATTTGGAGATTTGCTAAAAAATTCTATTTTACAGCATTATTACATTTTCAAAAATACTAACTTTAGGCGAGAGCTGGATGCCAGTAAAGGCAATCTCATTTTAAAAACAGGAGAAATAAGCATGCTATTAAACATAAAAGGTACCATTATATTGTGCATCCCTAAATGAACAGCATCGAAACTGACAGGCCTAATAATAATTATTAATTTCCCATAGATTGACCTTAATCATAATGCTAATTATTTAAATGACAGGAATATCTCTGTAGGCCAGTTCTGGTGTCTGGGGTTGGCTTCATTAGTCAGTGCTGTATCTTACTCTGCCAAACACTCGTCCTGCTTTGCTGCGGATGAGCTCCAGGCTGTCTGCGTTCTTCTTCTGAGGCATTAAACTGCTCCCAGTGCTGCTTTCGCAAACAAAAAAACAACAGCTCTGATTAACTACACACACTAGGTGCACATACAAAGCAGAAGTGGATTGAATCCCTTAGTACACATCAGTAAGCTCGTGTTCACAATCATCCACCAATTAAGACACCACACATCACTGTGTGGCAGTCAGCTTTTCCCAACATCATGTTGTTAATAAATAGGCAATAATTATTTTTGAGCGAACATTTACTATTTAACTAAGGTCAGTACCCGCTGTGCAGCAATCAGTTTGTGGTTAATAAAGATAAATCAGTTAATGTTAACAGGGTCGACCATTTCACAGGCCATAAAGAATTATAGTATGAGAAGAAAATTGGTTTGTTCTAACAATGTAGGATGTGTTATGACGTGAGCAGGTACATGTGTACTCGTTGACATTTCTGGGTAAGTGTACCACAAAAGTCATTTGAATTAATTCATTAATTCAAGCTCAAGCCAGCAGCTTCTACTGATTCATGATGGAAAAGTGCATACGTGATAAGCAGGGTGAAATAATGCAGAACATGGTAGTAATGTAAGGTAAAATACTGTTAACACATAATGATTTCCTCAGTCTACTCTTATGTTCATCAAGGCTATATTAATTTTATTAAAATGCAGTAAAAACAGTAATATTGGGAAATATTATTAAACATTTTTTAAAGTAAATGTCCTGTATTTGAATATATATATATATACTGTATATATTCTATATATTTATTCCTGATTTTATTACATGATCCTTCAGAAATCATTCTAATATGCATATCTGGTACTGAAGTATTGTTTTTATAGTGCTGTCAAATTATTAATGTAATAAAAATAAAGGTTTTTGTTTGAATAATATATCTGGGCTGTGTATATTTGTTTACTTATTTTTATAGATATAAAATAGGATGAAAAAACATTATGTATATATTAATACACACACATACAATATATTTTCATGTATTTACATACTATTTATATTTGTATAATTTATATTATAATAAATATATACTTGATATATATAAACAACATATATATGAAATATATAGATGAATGCATGTGTATTTGATGAATGCAATACATATATTATGTATTGTAAACAAAAACCATTTTGGATGGGATTAATCACAATTAATTGTTTTTTATTATTGACAGTGTTGAAAATAGTTTCAGGAATCTTTAATGTATTTTATTTTTGTACTTTTTACAAAAGTAAAGCACTGATAATCCGAACTAGAATTGGAAGATGACCCGGGTCATATTCATATTCATACGTTCATATGTCAAGGGCACGTGCACAGCCTGATGTGTGATAGTGAGTGAATTTTAATCATTGTAAAATAATTTGAAATTCTGAATGGAAATCTTATTATAAATCATGTGCTGTGATCACCTGTATGCATCACTCAGAGAGATAAAGGAGAACTCCTTTGTGCTGTATAAAATCAGATCCTCTGCCATCTTGCTTAGGTGTGTGAGACACATTGATCCCCAGAAGAGAAATTCAGCTGTCAAAAAACACAAAAACCATTCAAATTAAAAATTTAAATACTGTGATCATTTACTGTTCGTCACGTTGATTAAAATCTGATCGTTATTCTGTTGAACATAAAGGAATATATTTTTTAAAATGTCAATAACTAAACAGTTTTGGTGACTGAAGAAAAACAAATCAAAAAAAGAATTGTGGCATTTTTCAGAGAAGAATAAGGTCATGCAGGGTCAGTAAATGAAGAAAGAATTTTTGTTTGATTTATCTCTTTATTTACAAGGGATACTGATGACCTGTGAATTTAATTATCATACTCTGAGATGATTTCTGCAGCATGAATATACACACCGACAAAATCCCTCTGTCCAGTAGCATCCATGCTGTTGATGCTGATACTGTCAAACTGTAGTTCTGGAGAGTGATAAAAAAAATACATCTGATGAAAAAAATTCAAACAGGTGACCAGTTTGACCTGTACACACAAACATATATCACATGAACACACTTCATGGATCGTTAAATTATATGGGAATGCAAACGAAGTCAACCTTGACGAAGAAGTTCTCTATCAATGTTGAAGGGATTTCCAGCAATGGCTCCACTGCAAGACAAAGAAATAAATGTCATATATAAACATATCTCAAATAGATCCACTTAATACAATAAAAGGGTGTGCAGTACAGTTTAAAAGCTTTGGGTCAGTCAGATTTTTGTAAAACTATATTTTATATTTAGGATTCATTCAAATCCTATCAATATATATATATATATATATATATATATATGTGTGTGTGTGTGTATATTTAAACACACGCAGACGCACACACTCACAGATGTTCGTTTTGCTATCTTAGTGAGGACATTACATAGACTTCCATTGATTTTCTACCAGGTGAATGATATTTTCTAATCCCCAACCCAACCCCTATCCCTGAACCTACCCTTCACAGAAACATGTGCATGACACTAGATCTACATAAAATCTACTTTTGACTGATTTATAAGTGTTTTTATCTAGTGAGGACCTAGTGAGGAATGTCCTCACTAGTGGGTTGTTTTCATCTTTCACTATATAAGTGAGGACATTTGGTTCCTCGCAAGTATAGTCAAACACGTAAACACACACACAATGAAATATAAAATGGTTATTTAAATTACAATAACATTTCAATCAAATGAATTCAACCTTAATAAGCATACAATCATTTTTTAAAAGAGATTTCAGTTTTATATATCCACAAAACTGACCTTCCTAGGGGCATCACGTTGACACGTTTCCTGATTTCCTCCAGCCGTTCAACATCTCTGCTTAGTGCCGCTGCATGACTGAAAGAAACCATGAATATGTACCAATATATACAAACATATGTCCAAATGTACAAGATCTCAACACTTCACACGTTACTGTAGCCTCGCCTTGAGTAAAAACATAACTAAGACAGAATTCTTCCACTGAAATGCACCTGAGAATCCAGTGACTCCATCTGATTGGCTGGGCCCTCTGCATGTGAGTGTATCCAGGGCACAGTATATCAGTCTCTCTGGACGGACAAAGGAAAATAGCATGGTATGTGTTTGGTAATTGTACATTAGTCAGATCTCTACATGTATCTTGCTAACTGAGCATTCTTACGCTGCAGCTCTTTCCACCATAGTACTGATGAGCTGCAAAGCTAGTTCTTTCAGAGTGCTAATAGCGTCCCGCAGCCAGAGGCGCATATCTGTTGCAACCTATTCAACAAATAGAAAGAGTTCAATCAAAAGCATGTATGCCTGAACATAAAATGTCACATATTACTACATTTAAACCTGATCATTTCTGCTCCTGCCTGTGTGAAGCTTTCCAGCTGGATCACCAATGTATTCCTTTAAAAGAAAGACATGAACCTTGACGGAATGTTGGTTTCTGTAATATAAGCTCCACCACATGTATTGATAAAATATATTATTTAGTCTTATTCAATAAAAGTAAATGTTAGAATCAGTGAGGCAAGTGTTTTCTTTTTGACCTTCAGCCTGCGTTCATTGGCTGTGTGGATATCCTCGTCTCCTGGTTCGATCTTGAACTCCCCTTTGGACCATTCATCAAAGACCTGATGAACATATTTTGAGTTATTTATACTGTGACAATGAATTAAAATGTCTGATAACTTTTTTTGCCATATATGGGAAACCAGGGTTTAGTTGTCACTAGAGCAGGTAAAATAAGTATTGGACACATTTACATTTTTCTCAGTAAATATATTTCTAAATGTTCTGTTGGCATGACATTTTCACCAAATGTCTGTAACAACCCAAGCAATCTAAAAAATAATAAAAATAAAAAGTAATAAAATATTGAATGTCTCAGGGGAAAGTATTGGCTTACTAAAAGTACAGGCTTACTGAAATGTATTTACTACTTTGTACAAAAGCCTTTGTTGCTAATGACATCATCAAGACGTCTTCTGTATGGAGAAACTAGTTGTATGTATTGATCTTCTGTGAACTTTAAACTTAGTTCTTTCTATAGATTTTTATTGGATTCAAGTCAGGTGATTGGATGGGCCATTCCACACTCTGAAACGTATCATCTTCATCATCCTGGTGGATGGCAGCAGATTTTTATCAAGAATGTCTGTACATTTTTTCCATACATCCTTCCTTCAATTGTGCCACCAATATACCATAATGTTTTGGGGTGATGTGCAGTGCCATTGTTTAACCTCCAAACATGGTGTGTATTATGGCATCCAAAGAGTACGATTTGTGTCTTATCTGACCATACTATATTCTCCCAGTATCTCACAGGCTTGTCTAAATGTTGTGCAGCAAACTTTAAATGAGCTTCAACATGCTTTTTCTTCAGCAATAGAGATATTTGGTGAGCGTTCGTACACCCCGCTGTGGCTGAGTGCATTATTTATTGTTTTCTTTGAAACAATTGTAAATGCTGATTCCAGACCTTCGTGAAGCTCTCCACAAGTGGTCCTTGGCTCTTGGACAACTCTTCTGATAATTATTTTCACTCCACCTGGCTGTGTCCAGTATAGGGTTACAGATTACATTCTTTATCATATATTTACTGAAAAAAACAGTGACGTGTTCAATACTTATCTTACACGCTGTACATCTCAAGAGCTAAGGGATATTACAGTTAGCTAATTAAAACCATTAGAAAACTTGAAATCCAATAAACTTAAATTCAAATTAAACAAAAACAAAAGGAAACATTTCTCATTTTCATTTAGTGTAACTTGGTACTAATAATACTAAAACAACTAAATAAAATCTAAATAGACAAAACCAATTACCAAATCTTTCAATTTTAATTAAAATAAAAACATAATAATAACTAAACATTTGAAATATTTTAAATATTTAGAAAAACTATAACATTATCTCAGTGAATCTAAACTAACACTGAAGTAGCTATATAAAGGTTTAATGTACAAAGGTGTTATATTAATAGTCCAAATTTGTGTTTTCTCTTGTAAATGTTTTTGTTGTTTCAAATGCTGCTTTGAATTAAAAATTATTAGAATATTTATAATAAAATAATACAATAATATATAGAGTATATTCTGATAAAATCATAATATTTTGTAATAGCTGTTTTTTGTTGTTGTTGGTTTTTTTTTGCTTTTGTTTTGTTTTTTAAGATGAAAGTGTCATAATATTTTTGTACATTGCCTTTTACGTTTCTTTTGTTTCAGTTTAAGTATTTAAATATCGTGCCATTTTGCATGGTCATTGTTTGGTTAACAACTTTTTTTTATACTAACTATGGAAATTAAAGATGCAAAGTGTGACAACTAGCCCCGCTATCCTCTATTTTGCCAGTTATGCTGTCAGAGTGCCATGCTGAATGGCAGTAGCTCCAGGGAAGTTTACAACAGGCATCATCAGCATTGTCACAAGGCTATTGTTTTGTGCACACTGAGGTGTCTGTGTCAGGGCATATTTTTGTCTGTGATGTATTAAGCTCTGGTGTCAAAGAGGGGAATGGACTATGGTACAGTATCCTGGTAAATATTTACAAAGGAGCATTATAGATGCAGTTTCATGAGGAAAATGACACTGTAAAAAAACACATATAACCTGAACGCTATCAGACGGGTTTATGAGTCAGGTAATGCGGTGGTAAATAATATAATCACCTTGTCAAGTCCTGTAAGAATCTGTTCCATCTCGTTTTGCGTGACCAAACCTGATTTCTGTAAAGCTTTGACATAAGCTTTACTCCCTTTAATATCAGCTCCCCACATGCGCTTGTCGTACGCGATTGACGCGTTGAACTTTTCCATTATAGGATCAGTGTTTCCCACAAAGCGACCACCCCATAGTTTATTTCCCTATATAACACAAAATAACAAACACAAACATTACAGCAAGTCATAGCTCGCTGTTTCTGACAGGCTTGGTTAGCCTGTGTGACACACAAAAAAAATGAATCATTTTTACTTTAGAAAGATGAGCGATCTTTACCTCTGAGCTTGCCATTTCAACAGTCTCAAGCAGCCTTTATGTGCGCTGAACAAACCGAAAACTAAAGCTTATGATTAAAACAGGAACAGGAAATGTAGGATATTTAAACGACCGAATCAGTGCCGTATTCTTTCACCGATTCTAGAAAATGAATTACTGTTAGTAGCTGTACATCCAGTTGATAGTGACCTGCATTTCTTCCTCGTTTATTTTGGGAACCCGAAAACCCGGCCCACAATATGCTAATTAGCTGGTGCAAACCAACCAAATAGTAAAGCGCCATTTTTCGGGGGCTGTCAATCATTTTAGAGAACGAATCACCTTTACCGTATCGAAGCTTACAGAACCGCCTCCCTAAAGAGAGAATATGCAGTTGCAGTTTTGAACGGCGGATGGCGCTATGTCCTTAAAATAAGATAATAATTAATATAGTGTAATATATTTAATGTAGGCTGCTTAAGTTGTCATGAAGTTAACACCATTAAAAGCACTACATACGTGTAACCTGCAGCGATAACCTTTCATTTAAACCACAAACACTAACGTGTGTGTTCTTGCGAATCATGTTTACGAATCATTTTCTCTTTTTAGCCATATTTGGATTATTTTTACTATTAGCTATTCTGTTGATTCCTGCCATCAATATCATTTCACTTTTACATGATCTTATATAAATATAACATAATTTATTTTACACAAATATAATCTTTGTTTGTAACATTTAGGCCCGGTTTCACAAACGGGGCTTCGCTTAAGCCAGGACTAGGCATTAGGTTAATTAAGATATTTAGGCAACTTTTACAAAAATGCCATATGAGAAAATATTACAGGTGTGCATCTTAACACAGGGCAATGCCACTGATATGTTTTAAGATATGCCAGAGCAAGATATTTTCATCTGAGACAGCTCAAACATGCAATTTAGTCTGGGACTAGCTTAAACCTGTCTGTGAAACTGACACCACACAAATCTTCAACAAGATTTGACCTGCTTTATTGATTATGTCGCAGGATTCATTGTCCTGCACAGGCGAAACGTTCTGTTCAGATATTTGTTCATATTTTAAGGCAATAATTACAGTAACATTTTACTCCACACACAAACTAAGACTTAACAACTGGGTGGGAACGTTTAACTGCAGGCTTCGTTTTCTCGCCGGATCGTTGTTAGTTGTCGAACCAACAAGGCAAGCGAGATGGAAGTGTAAGCGATTTAAATCTTACTTTTATTCGTTTAAAGTCAAATATAAACCACGGGATAATATTTTTTGTTGAAATGTCCAGTATATGGCGCTGGGATTCGATTATTTGGTTTCCAAGTTTACACTGAAATGACGAGGATATGGCTCACGTGGTTACTCTTGTACAACTGATTATGAACTGATCTGTTTAAAATACATTTTATTTTCATCAAACATAGATGAGAGATCATTTGTGTTTAAAGATGATGTATAATCTTCAGAATACATGTTGGACGTGTTTATTAGTTTATTTTTTATTTAATTTTTTTTACTATTTGAACTCCATAAACACTTATTTATTGACATGGAAATCAGTAATAGCTGCAGTAATACCGTAACCATAGTGCCATGGCTTTGAGCTTCTCTTTGCTCACGTACACGTAGGCACTAATTATAAATGCATAAAATGCAATTATGTGTCCATGCTCCAAATATCTATTGTAGCTGCTGTTAAAACACAATTTTAGGTGAATTAACATGAAGCAATCCAAATGTAGACGTTTTGTTTTGCAGGAGAGATGCCAATGCTGCTATGCTAAGTAATTATGAGGTCAGTATGCATTTTAAACCTTCTTAGATTAATTTCGGTTCATTTGTGTTTTCAGTGTGTGTGTTATCAGAAATGCAACACTCCTGATTACACTTTTCCTGTCTGTACCCACTTAATTCACTTCAATTATACACTCACATGTTTACATACTGTGGGAATAGGTTGTTTAACATATTTATAGAGTAATATATTTGTTTATAAAAGTGTTGTAAAACAAATAGTTAATTGAATTGCATTGAATGCACGTTTATTTGTGGCAAATGCACTGTATTCCACCAGGTCTATCAGTTGCTGACAGACCTGAAAGAAAAAAGAAAGGAGATGGTTAAAAATAAGCACAGCTCTGGACAGCAGAATCTTAACACCATCATGTATGAGGTACTTGTTTTTTATGTGATTTGTAGCATCCTGTAAACAAAGATTCTTTTCTTCATGATCTTGATTCAGGCTTGATCGCTCATGCCCTTTAACATTTGACGTGTCTGCCTCAGTAGACCCTGAAGCATCTCTCCAAGACGCCGTGTGCTCATCAGAATCCAGACACTGTGAAGGAGTTCCTCACTGCTATGCTGCCTCACAAGCTCACCAAGTGAGTTACAGAAAATGTTATTTTTTATTCCGTATTTTGCCTTGTTTTATTGTGGAAAACACAGGCCTGGGAAAACTTAGCCCGGTCTGTGTCACACTAAATACAGTGTATTACAACCACTTTGTAATTCTAAGCCTGAGATCTATCATTATGAAGATTTGTGTTGTGATATTTGAGACTACAGTGCCGTTTTTTACAGCGAGTCTAGTGTCACTGTACCTGTTTTTATACTGTGATAAAAGCTGACTGCTGTTGTTCTGTATATACA
>JAUYWG010000022.1:4505328-4515808 GCA_034779775.1 Enteromius afrohamiltoni | reverse complement strand
TTTCCCTGTTCCTCTTGAAAGAGCAGAGAAGTTGCAGCTCCTTAACCACAGACCTCAGACTGCTGTTGAAATCCAGCTGGTGAGACTATATTTATTCTTTCTCTCAAAGAAATCTCTTAAGTCTAGAAATTCCAAATGGCAAAAGCAGACTTTATTGTTCTCGACAACAAAGCTGAGATGTCGGCAGAACATCTCACTTGTAGCTATTTTTAGCTACATGTTAGCTACACTATTTTTTTCGCCCACACATGTGACAAAAAATGAAACACAATTTATACTTGACGGGACAATTTATACTTGATTATTACAAGGGGAAATGTAGCCGTTTTGTACCTTTAAGTCCCAGGCACTGTCTTTGCACATGTGATAAGTTAGCGGAAGGGACTGATATAGTATATAGACTGATATAGCTTTTGAATTGCCAGCGCTGCATAATAGATGTATAACCTATATATGACCGTACCTTACAGATGGTAGAGGAGAGCGAAGAAAGACTGACAGAAGAACAGATTGATGAACTCATACAGAAAGTCACGGACGTCCTACCTGGTGACCCTCAGAAAGAAGGACATGCATCTGCTGACCCTGAGATAGAGACAGACCAGTAGCATTACCCCTGGACACTCAATTTGTTTCTGTTTGTGTGTGTTTTCATTTTACAAAAGATTTGTTGACCGTGCTAAAATTGATGCTTGGTGTAAAAAACAGGTATTTATTTTTTCTGATGTATATATTGAACAAACACGTGATACAGATATACCATATATAATTTTGTTAACTGTAACCCGTTTGTAGTAGTTGCGTTTATCTTCTTTCGGGGGAACGGATATAATCTTCTGGAGTCAAGACTGTTTCACTTCCTATCTTGCATCCTTCCTGTATTGCTCCTCTTTAATAAAGCACATAATTATAGTGTTTAGGTTAATTTGATTTGATTTGATTTGAGAGAAATTAAGCAAAGCAAACCTGTTTAATGTTACTTATGGCCATTTATCATTTGTCAAAGTCTCTACTTACCCAAATGCCTGAATATAAGAGACCAATACCTGGTTGCAACATTAAGCTCTTGTAATAAACAATAAATAAGTTTACTGGTACTTTCAGTCATAAAGCAACTGAACGTGAATGTATTTATTTGTAATGTGTCACTTAATCTTTTAGTAAAAAGCCGCCTTTCTCATTCCAGTTCTCTACAAAATAGTACAGCGTTGATGAAAAAGAAATAACCCGCAACTTCATAGTAAATCTCATATTAATGAATGTATGGATTAAAAAATTGACATTATAATTGATAATATAATTGACGGTTCTTTTTAGGAGAGTAGAGACACATTGCATATTCAACACGAGTTTGATTTAAGACAGCAATACCATGTCACAGAGAGAAACCCAATGGAAACCATCTGATTGTCAATAGACGTTTGCTGTAGCCAATGAAATTGCAGAGTTCCTCAGAGCCGTGGTAACTGGTATGAATTTAAGATCTCTGCTCGTAATTCGCAGCTTTTCGCTGGAATCCAAATGGTGTGATACTGATTCCTCTCGTATGAAGATTCACGAGAAATGTGCTCTCGGTGTAAGACTCGCGTTCTTAAAGTCAGAGCTTGATGGCTCCGTTTGCACGGTCCTCGAGTCTGCATTTCATCAGACAGACGTGATTCTGGAGAATGTAGGATTTCGAGGAGTTGGACTTTCTGTACGGTAAGACCCAACGTTTTCTGGCTGAACTATTCAAACGGAGTTGTCACTGTTTTTTACGTGTCGTTAGCGTGTTTCACCAACGCGTTTTCCTCGTCGCAGGCCGCCAGTCGTGCTGGCGAATAACTTTGATCTCAGGTAGATTCAGTTCTCAAGTTCCCTTACAACCATTTAAAACGTGTCTTCGTGTCACGCATCAGAGTAAAATCAGCCATACTTATGTGCAAGCGTACGGATATGAACTGAATAACGTTCAATTTTGTTTGAACTATACACCGTAAAGGTTGTCGAATCGACCACACATAATATTATATCTGTCGACTTGTTGCGTTATTGCAGGAACGTACGTGCACGTTTCTCACAAAACACGCGGCAGTAGTCTGATATTAATGAACATTTTTTTCTGCGCGAGCACCAGTACGCCTTTATAAGCATTTTTGGAATTCAAACTGTTACCGAAATCCGAGGTCCAACGTTGAATTAAATGGATACAAGAAAGCATATCTATAAAAAAAAAAGAGACCACTAGGTAAGCAACGCGTATCAACCAAAGTGTCAAGAAAACATCCTTTGAGGTTAAAAGTCTTCCATCCCTTATTAATATGTTGAAAGTAACGTTACCTATAAACTATTAGCTGTATTTGATCAGTTTCAGCTGGTTCAACTGGTTTGTTTGAACGGTTGAAGACAAATAACCGTTCAATGGAAACCCTTGAGGGACAGTAAATAGATCCTATTCAGTATTGGGTGATTATTTATACATACACCATTAAAATGATAGAACCTAATTCACAACATGTACACACAGACCTTAATTTGTGCTTAATCTAGTTCTAATGTTAATGCAGTTGTATTATCCTATATTAGCTATGCATACTAACAAGGTTAGAAATGTACATAAACGTGCTCAATCATCTACATATAAAGCTGATGTATAAATATCTATATTTAAAATAAATGAAAAAAGTTTTGATGCGTCGTATGTGTCACAAGTAACATCATTGAGCACCTGCACCTCAAAACAAAATAACCACAGATACTTGCCACTCGCCACAACAGGATGCTTTAGTGCATAAAGGTGTTAAGGTGCATGCTTTGCCAAAGTTTAAGGTTGATGTAAAATATATGCAGTTGATGCTGGTAGGAAGTGTAACCTGCACATGCTTGTGTGTGGAAAGGGAAACTAGATGTAGATTAGTAGCTGGTAGATTAGTAGGCCAACCGCTAAAAATGAGGATAAATAATATCAAAGTTGCTGTAATATTTCTAGCTTGTTTATAATTCAATCAAAAATGAATTATTTGAATAATTTCTGTCAATGAAATCATTGTAGCATCTGCGTACTGTTAAACTTTGTCTTGGATATCGAGTCTAGAAGTTTAAGATCTGCTATACAAGATTATTCTACTTTGACCTGTATAACTGGAAATCTACACAATCTTAAACTAGATATGATCCACAAAACATATTTTTTTCTACAGCATTACATTGTTTGTCTAATTGCATTTTACAGGACATTTTTCTTTTATGTGTTTTGGCCTGCAATTCAAGCGTCGTTCTTCAGTTACAGCACTCAAATTGGCAAACTCTAATTGTCTAATACCATTACAGTAATGTTGTACTGAAATGGTATTAGATGTGACATTTAATGTAACATGAGATGCGCCCTAGTAGCCAATGCTGTAACAGACCATACAAAATCTGTTTTTGAAAGTGTTTTTCCTTCCCCTTTTCACAGGCACAATGGTGCTGACAGAGAACATGAGGCTTGACTTACCGAGTGGGATTTTATTGAAGCAAGCAAAGACCTGAGGAGCTGCTGGCTGGAAAACATTTGCCCATCCCTTCCCTCCCCCAAAAAACCTTTACCTAAACTGCCTTTCAACATTCTTTCAGCCATTCTGGAAAGTCTTTTTCCTCTTGACCTTCCCTCCCCCTTCTTTGTGCGTGGTCTGTTTTACAAATTTTGTGGACTTATTCTGCTTTTTTAAAACCACATACTCCCATATCAGTAAGTCATGAGAAAGCAAACGTGCAACGTTCTTCTGGTCTGTGGAGTCATCAGCTCCATCACGGTTTTTTATCTTGGCCTGAGCACCATAGAATGTCCAACTGCTCGTTCTCGCGCTGCACAGCACGGGTGGGCGGTTAATCGACATGCTGGCCGAAACATCAGTGACCCATTACAGATCCCTGAGGAATACAATGAGGAAACCCCTCTCATTTTCATCGGCGGAGTCCCTCGTAGTGGCACCACACTGATGAGGGCTATGTTGGACGCCCACTCTCTCGTTCGATGCGGAGAAGAGACCCGAGTCATCCCCCGGCTGTTAGCCATGCAGGCTACGTGGAGTCACTCCACACGTGAACGGCTCCGTCTTGATGAAGCGGGGGTCACCGATGAGGTCCTGGATTCAGCTGTTCGTGCCTTTCTGTTGGAGATCATAGTGGGCCACGGCGAACCTGCTCCAAGGCTCTGCAATAAGGACCCTTTCGCTCTGAAGTCCCTTTCCTACCTCTCCAAGCTCTTCCCAAAAGCGAAGTTTGTTCTTATGCTCCGTGATGGCAGAGCTACTGTACACTCTATGATTTCCCGCAAGGTGACCATCACCGGGTTTGACTTGACGAGTTACCGGGACTGTTTGGTGAAGTGGAATCGGGCAGTGGAGGTGATGTATGATCAGTGTCTGGCTGCAGCGGATGGCAACTGTCTGCCCGTGCATTACGAGCAGCTGGTCCTGTACCCTGAGCGGGTGATGCGCAAGCTCCTTCACTTCCTGGACTTGCCGTGGGACACCGGCGTGATGCACCACGAACAGCTTATTGGGAAAGCCGGTGGAGTTTCACTGTCAAAGTGAGTGTTTTTGACGCTTTCAGCTATTTGCTTTGGTTTTCACATCCTTGATGATATTGGATGAAATCAATATTAAAATTCTTTACTTTTATAAGAATTATTACTTCCTTCTAACACACCCTGGCAATATAATTGTACATGTTTTTTGTTTACTCAATATACATTTATTCAACATTTGAAGTGGATCAAAACCTTTCATCAAAGTTATCCTAAAACTGAAAACCAAAATACGTTCTGTGCTTAAAACAACTTTGGACTTTTTTGATCTACTTTGAATGTTGACTACTGTATACCAGTGGGTCCCAACCACGTTCCTGTTTGAGGGGACAGCGACTTTAAGTGGTGTCCAAAACCATAGTGGACGTTCTCGATCTTATTACTGGAGCTACTTGTTTTAAATGATCAGCAAGCAATCTATGCAAAATCGGAAATTTTTTCGGTTCACTCGTTGTCCGACCTCATTTTTATTCACTCCTTCAAGTGAGCTTAATGAGTGGACTAATGTAGGGAATAGTGAATGGAAAAGTAAGGGGCACTTTTAGATACAATCCATGTCTCCTAAATCAAAAACACCTGATTCAGCTCATCAGCTTATTAGTCTTCAAGAGCTGAAATGGGTGTGTCAGACAAATGAGATGCAAAACGTGCAGTGTTGGGGGGATTCCAGGAACGTGGTAGGGCAGGGCGATTTAATCGTTAATTAGCGTTAAATCTCAGGTTGATACACAGAGCCGTAGATCACTGACGAGCTACGCAATATCATCTTCAGAATCAGAAGCAATTCATTTCCAATTTTGAACGCAAAATTGCGCAGCTTGTCAGTGATCTATGGCCTTGTGTATTAACTGCTGCGGATTTTAAAAACATTTGATAGAGATTTACCGCTAATCGAAGAACCGGCTTTACTGTTGAAATTACGATGATAATAATAATAATAATAATAATAGTACAAATTCTACTACTAATGAGAAGATTAAACCCACTAAGGATTAATGATCTCTACTCCTGAATCACATTGTTTGCATTTACTATAGTTGATTTGTTGAAATTTCTGCAATTTTCATACACTTGCCAACTTTGTAAATGGTTACAGTGAACAACTGGGCACCACTTTATGACTAAGAGTCTCCAGTCTTTCAATTTTCTCCCAACTGATGCAGAAATATGTGCTTTGTTGCTAGGAGATGCGTGACGAATGAAATCAATGTGTACTAAAATTAGCACGAAATACCATACATATTTGTATGAGGCTAGAAAATCAAGAGTAAGAGATACACAAATTCAGTCAAAATATGCACGCTGGTTTTCCAATCTTAAAACAAATAAGAAAAATGTAGCAACAATTTAACAATAAAAGTCATTCTTAATTTAGAATCGATATCTTTAGTTTTTTTTGTGATTCCATACTTTTTCATTTACTGATTTAACATTAAATTTTTTTTTAAAGAAAACCACTTTGTTCTCATCGTGTCCAACCCTGTTAATAATTTTCACCATTTGCTTGTACATCTGTTGCTTTTCATAATGGATTGTACATGTGTTTCCTTGTCAAGAGTTGGCTTAGTGCTCTCTATGTAAATATGTCACTACACTGTAATATGAGCGTTCCAACAAATAAATTAGAAGTAAATAGGGTGTTTGTTTGATCGGCAAGCATTTTCAAAGACCTGGTGAGCACTAATTCGGTCACAGTCCTGTAATAATGGAGCCAGGGTTGGACATTAAAGCGTCTCTGTAAAAAGTAGGTTTTAATTGTCAGATCCTACTGCAATTTGTGATGTGGTCACTTTACATGCGTAATCTCTAAAAGGCAGATTTAATTTAATTTCATGATATCTTAGACAAGCACTTAGGCCTTGTCTGCTGTATTCCTAATGACAGGGTTTCTAAATAGATGTATGATTATTTATTGTCTCTTTGATCCCTGTCTCTCCTGCAGAGTGGAACTGTCAACGGATCAAGTAGTCAAGCCAGTGAATACAGAAGCTCTGTCTAAATGGGTGGGCAAGATCCCTTCTGATGTGGTGAATGATATGGCCAGCCTTGCTCCGATGTTGGGTCGCTTAGGTTATGACCCACTAGCCAATCCACCAAACTACAGCAAGCCTGATCTCTTATTTCTGAGCAACACAAAAATAGAGAAAACAATCCAAAACTAAAAGGTCTTCTAAACCTGTGAAAACTGTAAAGCAATAAACATTGTGCATTTTTGAGCACGTAAAGCATTTACTTGAATTATCAACTTCAGCATCTTATAGGCCCAACATAGGCAACAATTTCATACAGTGATAGTTTTATTGTTGTATTGTAAAGTCAGTTTTCAATTAATTTGATTGAAATGTTTTGTTACTTGTATGCTTTGGGGTTGCTAATAATGTCAGTCTAATGCCTTTTCGTTATTTTATGTGTAAATGCGTGCACGTTGTTGTAGATGTGTCATAATGAGTTATTATTACACAGGAAATGATGTTTAAAAAAAAAAAAGGAAGTCAACTGTTGCACAGAATGACCGCTTTTTGCATTGTTGTTCTTGAATGCAAGTTCGTATGTGTTTTATAAATGTGGAGCCTTTAAAGGCAATCCCATTTCGTTGCAGGGTTTTTTTTTTTTTGTGTGTGAATTTTTGAATTGCATACTTGACAAATGTGGTTTAAATATGAAGGACTCTGGACATGGTCTCTGCCTTGGATGAACTCTCAGTCCTCAAAATTCCTTCACATACCTTCAAGTCCAGTAACGTTAGACCACTTTATCTCATCGCATGATACTGCAAAGGTTCTTGTAACATACAGTTTTCATTACAAAGAAAAAAACATATATTTATTAAATGTTGGTTATTTCTAAAAGAAACCCTGTGTGTGAATATATGGGAGATGAGATTCTCTGATTACGTGGTGCAATCAAAACAAATTTAGAGGACAATAAAAAATAATTCTGATGGATATTCAATTGTGCTATAAACAAGAATGACAATTCCAGTGAGAAAAATAAAGAATTGACCCCGACGTGATTTGAACACGCAACCTTCTGATCTGGAGTCAGACGCGCTACCGTTGCGCCACGAGGTCTTATAGCACCTAAACGTAGAATGATATTTTTTGTTGTTTTTTACCATGCCACATGTAATGTTGTTTCTTTTAGTTTTGGGTTATAAAAGTGTTAAATCATTTGTCTAACGCCACTCATAAAATGACGTAACGTTAATAATAAACTCGCCAGTGGCCTTTCTCTGATAGCGTAGCTTAACAGGATTAATTTATGTAACGTTAACGTTAGATAAAACGTGCACAACTTCGCGCCACGTACGTTAAGTTAACGTTAGTCGCAGAACGTTTGTTCTTGATTTCGACAAATTTTCACGTAATGTTAATTAACTTTAGGCTTCCGTGTACGTCAATACTAATGCTGTTTCCTTAAGTTGCACGTTAAAGCATATCATTAAAAAAAATTACATTTGACATCATTTTAGTTTATTTGGTAATGTCTGCTGCTTTATTAATAAAAATAGAATATAACGTTGTTTACATTACTCTTACTGCGTCGCTTTCTACCTGAGCATCCCTGGTGGTCTAGTGGTTAGGATTCGGCGCTCTCACCGCCGCGGCCCGGGTTCGATTCCCGGTCAGGGAATGGTAATTTTTGCGTTTCGCATATCGTGTTACTGTATTATAACACGATGTGATAATTCGCATATCGTGTTACTATAATACACTATATTAAAGATTTATATAATTAAAAATATATACCCTTTATATTTAGTGTACACGTACATAATTATTTGTTTTCCACTGTACAGTTTAAAATGAACTTAAAATGAAAGTCAGAGATAACATGTAATTTACTAAGAAATACCAAAAACCATAAAGACCACACATCCGGAAGACAGCGTGACTAGCCCATTCACACACGCGATTGGCTGTCGTGAGATAAAGTGATAAACTGCGCGCCATCAGTAAGTTACGCTCGACTCACATCTTCAGGGAGGGAACATACTGGGGAGGTAAGTTAATGCACTTGTACTTGTCATTTCATTGCCTTTCCTGTTTTTTGACCGAATGTGTCATGCTACCGCTACCAGATATAATTTTGAAATATAATGCATAGATGAAAAGAGAAGCACTAAAATTTGTAATGATCCAATTAGATCTTGTTTGTTGTGTAACTTTACGTGTAGATTGCAAGTGCATAATGGAGTTGTTTTAAATTACGCATAAACATTTTAACGCAGACAGTTTGTGAATTATGTGGTTTAATTTGGCTTAGTTTTCAGATGTAAAATAGTTGTGTATTTTGTCAAATAATAGGCTACAGCATTTACAATTCAAATATGGAATGTTGTTTTTGTCACTTCTGTATGCAAACATTTGCAAATAATGCGCTAACGTTTTCTAAAGGGAGTAAAAATAAAGGAGAAAATGCCAACACATGTAGCATATAGAGAAACTATAAAATATTTATTAATGTAATGTAGCATAGACACAAAAAAGTACATTTATGCTAGGGTTTTGATTTATACACTTGCATGAACGATTATGGAACACCTGCTGTTTTGGAAAATTCATCTGTTTATTTTCTAGTTGACAGTTCATCTAATCTTGTACCTCCACAAAAATAATTTTCCTATTGTTTTACATTCATACCCAGCCTCTGCTCTCCAATTTGCTTGTGTTTGCAGTCTTATATTGTGAAGGTTGTTTCAATCTCACGATATGATTTTCATTTATAGGCTGAGAAATGGACGGCTTTCATGTGACCATTCGAACCTCAGCATCTCCGCTGTCAGGAACGTATGGCAGGGTTTGGATCTCTTTGATCGGTACTCTGTGTGAGAGCCCTTCAGTCAAAGTGGAGCACTTTCTCTTGCCAGGCTCGGTAAGACAGTCACATCTTTAGAGAAGACTCTAAACACAGATGAAATTAAGTCTTGCTGTAATGGCAAAGCTACATTTACAGCATTATTAGTCTTCAGTGTCAAATTATCCTTCAGAAATCATTCTGATATGCTGCTCAAGACACTTTTTTTTGTCATCATCAATATTCAAAACTGTTGTGTGTGATATAATAGTATTTTGTTTTTAAACTGATAAATGTTTTTACTGTCACTTTTGATCAATTTAATGCATCCAGTTGAACCTTGAAAAGTAGCATAATTTGCAATGTGTCACAATGCTCGGTAAGCACCTCACAACATTACACCCTTAAACCTAAGCGCACACACACACAGAGAGACAAGAAAACAACTTTATTCACTGTATCACTTCCTCTCTATATTGCTTTCTATAATCGGAAAATGTATACAGCCTGTAACAGCTACATGACACTACAGTGTTTGCTGAGGCACCCATTCTAAACCTGCCTAGGATATACTATATTATTAACTGACTGTTAGATAACAGAAACAGTCATTCACTAGGCAGCATTCTTTTTAACCATGACCCCATCTTGCATATGCAAATGTGGTGTTTTTGTGTTTGGGACAGGCCTATACAGTTGTCATCAAGCCTAAAGAGGAAGTTGGCGTAGTGGTTCTCTTACGACTCCGTCTTGAGGCTCAGCCTGGTTTTCCGGACCTGGATTGGCACTGTCAGGATGTGCAGGTGAGACAGAACTCTGAGGACCCTGAGGTGGAGGTTTTTCCTTGTCATAAATGGATCCGGACAGCAGATGGTTACATCGAGCTTCGGAATGAGAAAGGTTAGCTGTTTCTGTTTTTTATTATTCCTTCTCGTTTGTTTAATAGGTAATAATATCCTTGTTATTTCCTGGACTTCATATGAAAATTTCATGATGTTTTCCTTCTCTAGCATGTCTAAAAAAGAAGGAAACGTTAGAGATTCTGATCAATCACAGAGAGAGGGATCTCCAACAGAAACAACAGTTCATCAGGTAAAACTTTTTTTGCTCATTTAAAAAAAATTATTTATATAT
>JAUYWG010000022.1:4483690-4497423 GCA_034779775.1 Enteromius afrohamiltoni | reverse complement strand
TCTAAAATATATGAAAGTCTAATGTTTATCAGTACATTACAGAAAATAATGAACTTTATCACAATATGCTAATTTATAAAAATTTTGTTGTGTTCAAGCTTATTTCATGTGATAAATATATTCTGAAACACGGTATAAAACACTTGAATGTGAAATTTGAAAAAGAACACTGATAGAAATAGCAGCCACAGCAAGAGATCATGGACAGGATGGAGAATCTCAATGGACAACCAGTTCAACACTGCAGCTGGAATGGTTTTCTTGTAAGTTTAATTTCCAAAATATCCAATGGGAGACATTATGTTCTTTAGGTAAATGTTTTGAGAGGATTTTACAGTATTAAATATTTTACATCTTTGTGCAGCCACTAGATGGCTGTACAGCCAAATATTTGGAAATAGGCTTTGTATTCCGTAGTTGTTAGGAACGTTGGTTTCAAACTTAATTGTATTAAATAATGCATTTGCCAAGTACTCTTGTCAAAGTTGGACCGGGCAGAGTAGACTTTTGCAAGTCCGCGGTTTATCAATGGATAATGCCCCACGTTCGAACGTTATTCGAAGCAGTAGGACACATTGACTGTGGTTTTAAAAGGTGAAGTACTTTGTTTTGGTTTCAAACAACACAACAAACTTGCGAAATCTCTGCTGGATAAGTACGCTGAACTGTAACACACGTAAGCCCTTTGTTGAAATGCCCTATAAAATAGTAAGTTATTGTACTGATTTAAAAAAAAAAAATCGTAAGGGTGTCTTAAGTGTTAGAGGTTTGCAAGGTTGCTTTTAATTATCTATTTTTGTGCATATCCACTGGGCGACACCATCTAGCTCAGAAACGGCACACCTTCAGTTTCTGACAAACTAAAAGCTCATAAATGTCATTATTGCAAAAAAAAAAAAATGTGTTCTGGAACATAATTCATACTAAAATATGTATATTCATGCACCATTATATAAATTAGCCCGTAAGAAATACGAGTGGCTGTTATGGGATGACGTATTTTGTAGGCCAAGACCCGGGAAGTAGTTAACTTATCACTTCCGGTTCAATCGTGAACGGTCCTTTCACAACTGTTGCTGTTATTATAGCGCTTTTGCAAACTATTTTAATTCAGATTTTAATGGAATATGTTTTTATACAAAGCCCTTGGATGCTTAAAACCTAAAATAGGGATTTCAGTGCATGTCATCAAAATAACACACCAGTTTAACCTAAAAGTTGGTAACGTTAACTCCCCATGTACATAAAATATAGCTTACTAACGTTACCAAAATAAGTGAACATTCTGAGCAGGAAGAGAACGTTTTCCTTTTTGCATTAGTCTTAAAGGTAATGATTTATAGAAAGAAAAAAAGTGTGAGCGAGAAACAAGTTGAACGTGGTTAAAATGCGTTAGCATAAAGGTTGATTAGCACACCATTGTGGCGTAGTGGTAAGCTGCGATGGCCGAGTGGTTAAGGCGTTGGACTTGAAATCCAATGGGGTCTCCCCGCGCAGGTTCGAACCCTGCTCGCAGCGAAATAACATTTATGTATATATTTTTCCAACAGATTTATGCATCTACTACGTTTTTTGTCTGTGTGTAGGATTATAATAATTTATAAAGACATAAATAATGCTCGGCGAAAGACTAAAATTAATATTCTGGAGGCATTTTGTGATTACATTATTAACAGAATGGCATTTGTTTTATTTTTGGTGCCCATAACGAATTTATTCATGTTTACCTAAATTAACTAGAAGTCTGTCGCTTTCTGATGACCTCTCAAAGCTTTCCGGTGGTTGGGCGATTCAATGAACTGGAAGAATCGTTGGTCTAAATTAATCTTGCCTGAAGGGGGCGTTATTGTATTTTTTATTAGTAATGCAGTTCTTACTAGTGAATCTCCACACAATTACTGCTTTCACAGTGGGCACAGTTTAGTATACCACATCACTGCCAGTCTTTTTTTCTGATAATGTAGTATTGTGAGATCAAATGCAAAATAGATTCATGCAAAAATCCCTTCGTGTCCTCCTATCCTAATATTAATTTAGGTGAAAATAATGATTGGGTTTGCAGGCATGAAAATGCAAAATCTAACATATTAAAAGACAAAAAAATATATGGTATGGTTCTGTTCTATGTCATTTAAAATGTATTAGGCAACCATGTTTCATATTTTATATTCCAGCAGACAGAAGGCCCAGAGTGTCTCTAGAGAGAATGAGATTTAAAAAAAAAAAAAACTGCGTTCAGCCCCTCCTCTCTTCCATCTCCACCCTCTTTTCTACTCTTAACATGTGTGGAGTTGTTCACTGAAGTGAGAGGGAGTGACAGCAGGTGCGAGAACCCCAAACTGTCACACGCATACACATACACTAAGGGTGAGAAAGAGGGTGGAGAATGAAATCATTTCATACAGAGAGAGAGATGCACACGAGAGAGTGAGGGAACAGAAAGAGTGATTGTGAGATACTGAAACACAAGCACAGAGGGACGATACAAGAGAGACATTGAGGAGGGAGAGGAAGACGAATTGGAGTTAGAGGCAAATAAAGAGGGACCATGCTGAGGAGGAAGAGGAGTGTATCCTTCGGTGGATTTGGATGGTACGTTGCTCATGTGGAACAGCATCAGCTGTCAGCTATGTGTGGAAATGTCTGCCAGATGCCCTGTGATGTGCTTGCCGGTGTTTATTTATGGTAGTCAGCATGCTTGCATGTGCTGTTTTTAATCTGCGCTCATTTGCACTCTCCAGCATTGATTTAGAAGCTGAATGGTTTACAGTGAGGAATATCACAATATTGATTTGTAATAGTTCTGCGTGACATCTAAAGGAGAAGATGTTAGGAGTGTGGTAACAGTTAATAGTAGAGTGTATGCAAATTAATCTGAGGGCTTCTAGTCATCTGGGTATGCCCATTGTTCAAGTTCAAGCCTTGTTTTTTTTTAGCTCACATATGTGGACCAGGACTTTGCCGAAGTTGCTACAGAACCTATTAGTCTAAAATCCAGATGATTGCTTAGATTATGCCGCGGTGGAATATGATGGGGACATTTATTAAGTGAGTAGAAAATATATATTGCCATTACTGTTTACAAGCTCTTTTTGTTCATTTCAAGGCTCATTGCTCTGTCTGTCAAATGCCTCTACCTGTATTAAATCCAAAATTTGAAAAACTTTCCTTTTTCACATGCATTCACAACTTCCAGAAAAAACATTTGTCCATATAATGAAAGTCAAAATTTGACACCCCATTGACTTGGCCGTGTGGACAAAAACATGCAATACAGATACCATCTAAGTTTCTGTGTGATGCATTAACTGAGATGCTGGATGCTTTCTGCAATCGCAGATGCATTACAGTGCACATTAGCATGATTTCTCACCACTGCCCTCCTTGAGAGTGTTTCACATTTCCTTTCTCGCTTCCCTCTTGAAACTTTGATGTCACACGTGTTGGGTAAGTGTGGGGTTGAATAGGTCGAGTGTGGGATTGTGATTGTGTTTTCTAGGTTTATGTTTATCCCTATATTCTGTTGTGCATCTTATTCTGATGGTGTGTGTGTGTGTCACCACACAGAGAAACAGTGAATATGAAGGCGACGGTTATGAAGGGTCAGAGCGAGTGAATGCTTTATTTATGATTCTAGAGTTTCAGCTCTCCACTGAGGCTTTTACAGCTTTCAGCACTCTTCTTTTTACTTTCTCATCATCTTAACCTGACAACACACATTTCCTTTCAATGCTATTTTTAACGGTTTCTAATGCTATTTGGCCATTTTTGCGGTTCAGTTCTGGAAATTGCACAACAGGACTGGATTTCTTAGATTTAGGCGTGAGTTTACACTTTCATTTTGGTTTAGACTTTACTTTAGATTGATGGTTAGGTGTTTTTTTTTTTAGCAATTGGTTGAGGAATGAGTTTATTTAGCCTTAAACCTGACCCAATAGTTAGACTCTGTGTTAGGCTGAAGGTAACATGCACAGTTTAATGCTTAAAATTAGGCTGAAGGTTAGACTTAAGCTTTGTATTTGGTGTTAATAAGTTAGCATTCGGCTTGGGGTTATGTTTGCCTGAGAGTCTACTCTTATATTTAAGCTTAGCCTTAAATTAACAGGTAGGTTTTTGGCATAGAATTAGCATTTGTTTAGTTTAACTTTAGGCTGAGGATTGTGGTTGATGAACGTTGGCATTTGACTTGTGGTTCAGTTAAGGCTCAATGTGATGGGCTGAGAGTTAGGGCTCGGCTGAAGGTTTGTTAGGTTGAAGGCTAGATTCATGTAGCTTTACCGTTAAGCTGAGAGTTCATTTTATCCCTTAAACTTAAGATGCAGGTTATATTTAAGCTTTGCGTTGGACTGAAGGTTAGATTTCATCATACTGAGAATTATGAGAGTTATACTGAGTTTGTTTTGGCATTAGGTTATAATGTTTTCATCCAAAGTTGTCAATTAAACTTGTGCATAAAAGTGGCATGTCACATTCGCGAATAAAGCAGCATTTCTATCCAGTGACTTCCTGATAAATCGGGTCCTAAATATTGAACCTCAGAGCGCAGATGAAAAGAAACAAATGCTGTCAAGTTAAGATGCCTGATGCTTAATAATCAGGAGAGATTATTCATCAATCAAACTTTGGCTCAGGCATTTCAGATTGATTAAAATAAATTCAATCTGTTGATTAGTCCGGTTATTCAGTCACATGATCTGTTTAGTTGTTGTTTTTTCATTCATTCGGCGTGTGCACGTCTTCATATCGGATAAACAAGTCAGACTCAGTTAAATGCATACAATTTTTACGTTTCCAGCATATTCCAAAATTTGCGTAAAAATAAATGAATGGATGCATACAGTATTACCACTGTGTCACCCCCTTTGTATTATTTGTAAAAGCATAGGCTTTATTTCATAAGCTGCATTAATTCTGTACTAAATGTGTCAAACAAATGAGAACTGCATATAGGGGCCTGTGTCAGCTTTTTTCTGTGGGAAATTCTGTATCATTTATACACACACACACACACATCCACACCCTTCCTCTCTCAGAATTACCCACATCTCCACCACACCCAGTCACTATCACACCACGCTTTTAATAGTGACACCTCAACAGTCACCTCACACAAACAGATGGTGACACACACACACACACACACACACAAACAAATAATAAGAAATGCTGATTTCAAATAGAGTAACCTGTGTGTGAGGTGCACTTACACCACATTTAATCTGATTTTTACATCATTAAGCTCTGAAAGCTGCCTCGCTGTGGTGGACAGCGAGATGATGGATCATCTGCTCTGCTGCACAGCACCAGAAAGACACCATGCTCATGCAGCTGTGTGTATTCCTTCTGTGATACACATCCATTTATAACCCGCATCTGAGTGCGTTGCTCAAAGGCATGTGCAGCAGCTGGAAATCTCTCTTTTTTTTTTCGTATTTTTTTCCATGTACATTTTAACTTCATAGGTGCTGCGCTGGAGGCATCGCATTATGTAGGTTCATTGGGTTTCACAGTCACACTTAAGTTCTTTATAATGTATTGTACGAGTTGCAAAATATCAAACCAAGTGGCGTCTTCAAACAAAATCATCCTGCTGAACGCTATTGTTATGTGTTTAAGGGAATCAGTCTAATATAATAAAGAAAATGAGACATAATAACCTCAGTTACTTACAGTAATGGGAGTTGACAGCAGTGCCCTCACGGACTGCTGCACATAATCGCTCTCATGGTTAGAAATGTCAAAAATAGCATCTATTAAAGGAATATTCCAGGTTCAACATACTAAAATGCCATTAAACAAGTGAATGACAAGTGATGTGCAGTCACTTCGGGGACAGTATTGCGCTGTAAAACTGTAAGCGTTATGCTGTCAAGTTGAATGGAACTTAACAGAGAAATATTGATGTGTGACACAAATGTGTGAAATATCAAAAACAAGCTGGATAAAAATAAACGGCCACACCCTTTCACACAGTCAAGCCTGTTATGTTTTGATGTGATACTGTGGGTTGTAGGTGCTAGTGGGTGACCTTTTGTGCATGTCAGCTTTAATTGGGCATTAAGCTCACCTAGCCATGTCAACAGCAAAATCATACAGGGATGATACATTACAGAAATGTCCTTTTTTAACCCCTTTTGTTCTTTTCATCCTGCCAGTGGAACCGAGCAAATTACAGCCATCTATGTTTGTTGCTTGATCCTAAATGCTTTCTTGTCTTTTCTCTTCAAATGCAGGGTTGACAAGTCTACCATTAGCGCCCTTCGAGCCCGGTGAGTACTGTCTCTCATCTCCATCTCCATCTCTCAGTCTGTGTCCTCTTATCTGTGCGATTCATGAAAGAGGTAAATGAGAGGCCTGTTGCTCTGAAGAAAACTGCAGGCAAAGGTTTGTGTGACCAAAATGCTTAGTTCCTGTGCGAAAAGTATCATCTGTACGTGGTTTTTAGCATTTTGTCTGTCAGTAAGCATACACTATGCTTTTTTTGTCCTCTTTACATTCACTTTTATGTAAATATATATGTTAAACACTTATGAAGGCCACAATTATGAAGTATTAGTTGTTGGATCTTTTTGAATTCAAAATATGACCAAAGGTAATACCTTGTGGCTCAGTGAGTGAAATTACATGTTAATTAAGATGTTAATTATTAACAGGCTCGTTAGATTGATCCATGAGCCTTTTTAGTTGCTCATTAAAAAGATCCAATTTATTAATAAATTTGAGCTGTTAGGACTGCGACTGCCTTGATTTGGGAATATATATATATATATTATAGACTAATAAAGTGTATTTTATTATATTATTATGTAATTAATATTTATATTATTAATATTTTCAGTTAATTAAAATGCTGGCAAATGATTAATCACATCCATAATAAGGTTTTGCTTGCATAATATATGTGTGCGTGCTGTGTATATTTATAATGCATATATAATACTCAAACATGCATATATATATATATATTGAAAATAAGAACATATATTTACATGCATGTAAGTTGTTATTTCTATCTGTAAAATGAAGATGCATTCAAAAATAATATCATAAATACATTAATTGATCAATTAACCTCTATTAACTAAATCAGATAAATATTAGGTCTTACAGCTTTTGGTAAAACAGCTTCTGTTCCGAGATACGCTTGCCCATAGTTATTCAGTAGCTTTGAAGCATCTTGGAGACGTTGCCACAGTTCCTCTGGATGTCTCGGTTTGTTCTGTTACTTCATGGGATTCCAGACAGACTGGATGATGATCAGATCAGATCTCTGTGTGGAGCACTGGATGTTATCAGACTCCTTGTGCAGACAATAATTTCACTGCATTATTAAAAATAATCAGAAAAATAATGTTTGGAAATGTGAACGGATATTTCACGCTATCGCAAAAGCTAAAAATAACCAACTTAAAACCATTTTTTGTTGGTGAAAATACTAGTGGCCTAGTTTTCTTGCTTTTCCACAGTACTGTATATATATATATATATATATTTAACATGTAAAATACGTTTTATGCATATACTCAATATGTAAACAATTTTCTTCTATTATATATAAGTACATACATACGTGTGTGTATTTATATATACAAAATAGAAATATAAAATATATATAATAAATATATATATAATAATTATACACGGTACACACATATTGTGTAACATATTTTTAGTGCAATTAATCACAATGACAGCACTAATTAAAAAGGCTTAAAACATAGTAATCAAGAAAAAAACTAAAATCATATTTTTCCATTCGATTTTTGTTGTAATTTAAGAACATAAAGCTCTTCAAACATCTAGTATCACAAAAAAATGTGGCAAATACTTTCTGTGCTCCTATTTTCTGTTAGTAGCATATAGTTATTATGAGTGACAAAAAGGTGTAGAAGCATTAATGTAATCAACTTGTATCAAAATGTGGCCCAATTTCATATTATAAGAAGCATCACAATCATCCAGTAAATAATCGTTTTTAGAACAAATATTCAAACCCTTAGTTAAATATTTTCCTGTTTTGTCATGGAGTAAGAGCTATATTGAATATTTGTTGGTAACAGCATTAAAGGAGTAATCTGTTCCATCTTGCCAAATGTTCAAATTCATCCTCCACCTGCTTGCCATCCATCCTCTCATTCACAAGGTTTAGCTTATTATTCATGGGTGCACATGCATCTCCAGCATTGTTCTCATACACGTACAAACACAAACAAACAAACAGGGCTTGAAGATCCTGAAAGGCTCTGATGAAGTGGTTTGGTAAAGTGCTCGGAGCACCAGAGTGGAAAGAAGCATTGCTCTGTTTGCGTCTATCACTGCATAACCTTGAATAGGGTCGTGACTGCAGATCATACACATGGTAATGATCCGGTTCTGCCTAATATTGGTTTGCTTTGAGGTGATTTGATGAAAGGCGAGGGTTATTAGTATTTCCATTGTGTTCATAAGTGTTTGAAGGATGGGGTAACCCGCATATCTATTTATAGAAATCCCACTGGCGAGGTGAAAACTAGGGTCCTTTATGTTTGTAGACCATGTATGTCTAGACCATCTGGTATTGCATAATTTATCTGAATTAGCAAACCCTAAAGGAGTCGTTTTTAAAATATAATGAAGTATGACACAAACTGCTTCACCTTACAGTACTGCTGTAGTTTGAGTATGTTCTACTATAATCTGTTGCTGCAAAATGTAAACAAAATGATTCTTTCTTTTATGAGTTTATTGCTAGTGATTATGATCGGTGGCTGAACCAGATTTTTATATATATATATATATATATATATATAAAATAACGAAAATCAGACCATTAACGTTATTGACAAAAAAATGGAAACAAGTATATCGCAATAAATATTTAGTTTTTTTACAAGTTCATACAGTTTTATTTTTTCAGTAAGGATACGCAGATATTCATTTTAGATGATATTCTCTATATGTTATGGCTAATAATATGGTTATGGTAATAAATTGTCAATATTTAAATACAGTGTTATTTTGTCTAAATAAAACACCAACTAGAATCCATTAACTATGCATTATTTGAAATTCAAGACTTTACAATATTGTTATGTAAAGTATGGGTATTCATTTTGCTAGAGATCAGGGTTGCCAGGTCAAAATCAGCACAACTGATTACTAAATATTAGCTCAAGCGCAGTCATAAAATGCATCTGCTTCAAAAGTATAAAAGTAGCCCAATACTGTTTGAAGGTAGCTGACTTGGAAACACTGCACAAAACACAAATAATTACAAAGAAATGTTAAGTAAAACTTAAATTAATGGGACATTTTGTCTAAAGCAGCTTAAAAAATTGCATTTGGTGGCGCTTGGCCAACATGTTGCTGCCAAGTCTGTGGTTTTCCCGTGGAATTGTGCTTGTTTAACACTGTTTCTGCAGATTGTTTTTATGTTGTGGGGGTTGAAAAGACCCCAATAAAATGATATGTATGGGTGAGTTTTGTTGTGAAAAACTGGCAAACCAGTTTCAAGTTGATAGCAGAGGTCTTTTAGGAAGCTAGTTAAGAGGCCTTGTACTCAAGAATCCCACCACTGAAAATGTGAGATGTTTTTCTGTCATTTTCTGGCTTTTCAGCGATGCTGATGACTTTGAGACCCAGTTCAGACATTTTTGTTTACAATCTAATGTGATGGATCATGCTAGCAACCAGGTGGAGGGGTAGCAGGTGGGATCTCCACATCTAACCAATCACCCACTGTTCGGCCCTGCTTCGATGGGTGTGGATGAGCACGCGCTTTTGCAAACACGCATATGTTTCACACATCAAACCTGGCAAGACGGGGAAGTTTGCGCTTATGCAACGCAGACCACATGCATTAGCCTGTTTGTATTTACTTGCATGCAAGTGCCATTAAAACACGCTAAGCTAACAAGAAAACCAGTATGTATTGCGTTCTGTTGAAACAGCGACACAAAACACCACAGCCATTAGTAAACAGATGCAAACAGGACTTGGTTGCTAAGGCATTGTTTAATGGGTCTTAAAAAGAAAGAGTGATATTAGCTAGTTTACAAGCTGTTTGCTTTGTTTGCTTCGATTTGCAAGTGAATTGTAACACATGTGGCTACATTTGAAGGTCAAATGCAGTGTCAGTATAATTCGAGTGTTGCTTTTACCACCTTAAGCATGTGTGATATGTGTATTTTTGAACCTCGGTGCTGACAGGTCTGTCAGTTATGCTGTATTGTTCTAACTGCATGTGTTTTACTCCTTTGCATGTTTTATTTTTTATTTCCAACAACAATATTAATAGTAATTATTGTTGTTGTAAATAAAAATATGTAAATAACATACAAAAGAACATATAAGGACATATTTTCAGATAAATAGTAATAAAACTAGACATTGTTGTTATTATTATTACCATCATCAATATCATCATCGTTATTTCTGCTTATTATTTTTATTTACAACCGCAACAAAACAACAATATTATAATAACAATTATTATTGTTGTTGTACTGTATTACAAATCATAAAAATAAAAAAGGAAACGAAAACGTTTTAAATAATAATAGTAATAACAATTGTTGTTGTTGTCATTAATATTATTAAATTTTATTTTAAATACAATGTATGTAAATATACAAAAATGGGACATATTTTCAATATATGTCCCCCTAAAAATATTTCCCTTTTTTTCTTTCTTTGAATTCTACATGTATTATGCATCATTCAGGTAGGTTATTCATAATTCTTTGCTTTGGTTAATTATATTGCTATATTTTATTTTTTCCAGTGTTGAAAGGCTTTCTCTTTTCCTATTTTTGAACCTTTGTCTTGACTTGCCTGTCATTCACGTTATATTAATACAGACACCCGTAAGTGTATTTGACACATGAAGTAAGTCGGAGACCACTTGACGTGCATGACAGACGTGCCAGATCTGCTCCCTGATAGGAGGTTTTAGTGTAGCAGTGTGTGTGTCTTGTTGTTACTTTTTCTCATGATTTATTGTCTCAAGTCGCATATTAAATATTAAAGTATTCAACCTTTGATGCCTATAACTTATTCAGAAGCTCACGGTGGTTTGTGTAATGTATGTTGCATCAGTCCATTTATTGCTTCTTCCCCAAACCTGCTGACATATCTGTGTGTGTGTGTGTGTGTGTCGCATAATCAAAATGAGTGAACAAAGCCGACAGGGCTACTAGGGTGTCTGGGAGGATTTCAACCCCCCCTCCCCACCTCTATCTCTTTCTCTCTTTCGCTCGCTCATGATAAAGTGTAATGCTTTGTACTTGCGGAGCATCTAAACCATAAGAGTACGGTTGTGCAATCGTGTAGCCAGTGTGTGCTTCTCCTTCTGATTATTTCAACTGTTGGTGAGAACTGGAGACTCATTAAATAGAAAAGACCTGTACATTATCTTCAAAATGCCTCGGAGACTCTGGTGAGTTCAGCTCCTCATTGACTTCAAATCTTCATGTTTGGATTTTGATGCTATAGCAGCTGAAATGCATAAAATGAAGTTTCCGTATGGCGTTACTTATAGTAGTTCTTCCTGAAACATAATGCATAAATGAAGCGTTTCTCATATTTTTGTGTGGGAGCGAACTCTCTACATTCAGATTGTGATTGTCTATGTACAGCACTGTATAGGTGTGTTTATACGATGTGGCTTTGCTTTGATTGCACAAGGAGGATAGGAAGTATTCAATGCCCATTTTCAGAGGATTATAGAAGTATTACATAAGCTGACAGTTTGAGTAAGTGGCTCAGTGCTGCTGGTGTTTATTTGGGTGTCGTTCAGCTCAGTTTGCACTGTTGAAAGTATAATCCGTTACTCACCGTAAAGCTTGTCACACGCTTTGGTTCTCCCTGCTTTCTTTGCAAATCCAGTCCAAGAACGGCTTCCTCACCATAGCCATCAGGAACAGAGAATGTAGCTGGTTCCTCTTCATTTTTGAGGGTGTAGTTTTTAGACGGCATACATTTGAGAATGCAGTTTTTAGTAACGCAGGTTAATTATCTTTTTATTTATAATATTATTTTATTTAACAATTATAAAAAATTGTGAATTGGAAATATTCCTAAAACAATGCTGGAAAACAAATCAGAAAACAATAATAAAAAATATGTATTTGTAATATAATACCAAAAATATATTTTACATTTATAATAGTACTATTATTATATTTATGATCATTTATGATTATAAGTTAATAATAATACTACACAAAATAATACCATTTTGTGTTTTCCCCCAGTGTTTTGCCTAAAATATTTGTTTTTTAATCACTTTTCTATATATGTATTACTTTATTAAGGATATATCTCTATAATGCAGCCTATAGATAAGCTATTAATTAAAATATTTAATACACAGTGTCATTTCCATTAATGTATTTAAAATACTAAACTAAAGCATTTTTATTTTTTACAAAATAAGAGAAATAATTTACACATACAGTAATAGTTCACCCAAAAATGAAATTTGAGATTTACAAACATTTGTATGAATTTATTTCTTCTGCTGAACAAAAAAGAATCTAATTTGATAACCAAAGAACTGATGATAGCCATTGATATTTCTTTCCATACTATAGAAGTCAGTGACCACCATTAACATATTATATAATGATACAAGGTATATGTTTCAAAGTTGAAGCTGAATGTGCATTTTAATTAATTGCAGTCATGACAACTCTTGGAAGGGATTGTAAAATTTTAATTATCACATATTAATGTAAACAATGTATTTGGTTGGTGATGGATCAGATATGCTATGATGCTACAACTGGCTGCAGATTATAAAATGAAAAACAAACATGCTGCTGCCAGATAGAGGAAGTTCCCCCATAGCGGATCAAGGCAGGTGGTGTTGGGGAGGCGGGGGTGTAATTTTTAATACGTCCTGGTTATATTGGTGTATGGTGATGATTGGCTGGGAACATAGAACTGAAAGAACCAATTAGAGTGTGTGTAAAGATTCCTGGCAGAACTATTCATTAATCTTAATTAAAATAAGATTTAACCAAGAATCGCTAAAAAATTAGGTTGCAATATAAACATAATTATAAAAAAAGAAAGCTTATAAAATAATATGAAAAACATTCTACTTGAGTTTTTTCTCTGCTTTAAGTGTGTTCACTGAGCCGCTGGAGTTCATCCTCACTTTTAGTGCACTTGACACTTTATTCATTGTTTGACTGCTGATCTTCACTAGACAGAGCCTCTTCCACATCACTGCTCACTCGTCCTTTTCCTTTCTCTGTCCGTCCATTTCTCCATCGTGCCCTACAGGAGTCCTTCTCGTCTGATGAAAAATAAATGCATAGCTGGAAGATTGAGATCCTCTCACAGAGGGGAAAAGAAAAACAGTTACACTGCACTGCTTATAAGCTAAAACAAGAACTTGATTTTGGAATGATACAATTAATTGTTAGGATTTGTTTAATGTTGCATTCATAACATTAAAAACTCATCCAGCACTGTTATGCCTGTATGTTCACAAGCACATAAACATTGTGTGTGTGATTGTGATCTAGTTAAGTTTTATTCCCTCTACGCCTCAGTTTCATTTGGCCCTATTAAGATTGAAGCTCATTTCTCCTGGAGGCAGTTAGGCTAAAGACAGCAACAAATCAAAATCAGTTTGTGAAAAAGGAAGAGCCGTAATGACAGCTCCTGCTGAGAAATCTCATTGTCATGTTACAAAACTGTGTTATAAAAGAAAAGCAATTAAAGTAATCACAAACTGAGCCGTG
>JAUYWG010000022.1:4444215-4469605 GCA_034779775.1 Enteromius afrohamiltoni | reverse complement strand
GCCGGTCCTGACGAGGTGCAGCTGAATTGAGTCCGTTGCCAGGGCGACGCTGACGAGTGCTCGGGCGGCTTGCCACAATATATGGTAAAGTAGGTCCAAAAGTCTGAAAATACTCAGAAGACCCAGAGAATAAAAGAAAGTTTTAGAATTTCGAGAACAATAAACAACAACAACAAAAGTTTAGATTCTGTGTTATTCAAGTGTCGTTGAGGCAAAAAGGGTACATACTAAAACTAAAACATTCTGAAATTAATTTTTGAATAAATTATTATGCTCATATGTATTAAATTAGACAATATAAGCATTTTCACTTGGGCTCAGACATTTGGACCGCATTTTATACATACAGTTTCCAAAGCAAGCGCTGGATTATGCATGGCTAAAGCAAAATAACCAGAAAGACAACCACTAGAGAAATAATCCTACCCTCAAATGCATGTGTTCATTTAGATTGTCCAGACAGCCACGTAAAGTGTCTTTTGTAAGCATGACTGTGAGGCATTGTGTGGACTGCATGTAATTTCTAAAATGTGATTGTATGTGTAACATATGCTTCAAAAACACTCTTCCTGTCAATGCACAAACATCTTTCTAAAGGCACTGTGAAAATGTCCATTTACAGCATTATTTTATGAAATTGTTTTTTTTGTTTGTTTTTTACCCCTGCAGGATGATTACATTCCATACCCACGGATAGAGGAGGTACAGTAATCCAAATCTGTTACTTTAATAAAAACAGTGGATTGGATTTGGATCTAATTGTTTGATTCCTCTATAGGTGTTACAGCGGGGTGAGCCATACCCTCAGATTATCCTGCCTCAGTTCGGGGGTTACTGGATAGAAGAACCCGACCCCTCTGCTGCCATCCCGAACTGGGAGAATGGCATCTGTGATGAGGAAGATGGAGAAGGAAGCAATTCAGGAAAGTTTGGCTTCAGACTGGAGAGCAATTTTGCCATTCGCGCGTATCGCAAGCACTTTCTGGGCAGGGTGAGAATTATGTTTAGTAAAACCAATCCACATCAGAATGGGGCTATTATACTTGAATGTACCGCCAGACAGAGGCTTTTGGCAAATATTTGTCTAAGATCATTTTTAACAGATCACTCACAGGTCATTTTATACTTTCAAAGCGCAGATAATCAGCTGTCTGTGTAATTTAAGGCAGTGTTCTTTATGCTGCCGATGGATTTGTTCGCAATTATAAAGCGCTCTCTCTTATCTGCCGGTCTCAGGAACATCTGAACTTCTACTGCACGGCCAGTAACCATGGCAACCTTGTACTGTCCCTCAGACACGAGGAGGTGAAGGAGCAAGAGTACCTGCACATCATTCTCAGGTAATAACAGCCCTTTCGATCTCTTATGTGTAATTACATGATTGGCACATTTTGAACCGTTTGATTGCATTTTTCTATCAAATTTTCCCTCGCTTAGGACTCCATCAAAGACAATCTACGACAGGATCTCTTTGGCAGGCTTGACTGAGCTCCCCAGTGTCCCTCAGTTAGCAAAGGTAATGAATGTGCCCTGCAGAGATGGTTCACAGGCTTTAACCACTTAAAAAACGCCTTGAAAGACCCTCAAGTCTTACTGATTAACAAAAAGTTATTTTTTAAGTGTAAACACCTAACACCTAATAACAAAGTGTTATTTACCAGTACGTCATCTGCCATTTTAAAGGTTAGACTCATGTGTATGTGCAGTATTTTATTTTTTCTTTCATTATATATATCCAAATATTCAAGTACTTGTTTGTTCATTCTTCTCAGTGAGTCTGCCTCATGTAATGCAGCTTTGCAAAGAGGCTGTTATTGAAGGATCGAGGAGGTCAAAGTATATTTTATTAAAAAAATATATTGGATATGACTGTAAACCCACAGCCTGTGTCAGAGTGGAGCTTCACATTTTGCATGCAAATGTGGTGTTTTTAGAGGGATAGCAGAAAAAAAACTGGCTATTTGTTTCTAGGGGTCAGATAGAAGGTGGAAAACACTTTGTGTTGTGTGAGCGTTTTTGGTATGAAAACAAGTAACACCACGTGAATATAATAATTATAAAAATATATGTTAAGACAAGTTTATATATTTAATTGAGTGAACTATAACTAATCGTACTGTTTATTAAATAAATGGCTGTTTGTGATTTTGTGTCATGGTTTTTTTCCACTATAGTTACTATGTGAAGACATTGTGGGTCTGAGGTTTAGTCCTGTGCTGTACCCAAAGGTGAGTACAAGATTAATATTTTCATAATTAATGTTGTAATATAATTATAAACAATATTATATTATATGCAAAGACATTTATAAATACACATTTATGTTTCTATTTCAAATACATGCAGTTATTTGAACCTCTTATTCAACAAAGAATCTTAGAAAAATGCATTATTCCTTTGGAAAAAAATATTAAGGAGCAAATGTTTTTTAACATGTATAATAAGAAGAAATATTTCATAGGCACTAAATCAGCATACTGAATTACAATCATTTATAAAGGATCATGTGACATTGAAAACTGAAGCAATGGTTGCTGAACAAATACAAAATTATTTTCAGATTGAACCTAGAGAGCAGTTATTTTAATGGCATAATATTTCAGAATAGTATTATTTTACTCTATTTCTAACTACATGAATGCAGCCTTTTTATTACATGTTGTTTATCCCTCAGATTAGTTTATCTGATGTATGTGAGGGTATTTGCATATTTCATTAACACATTTGCTTCTAGATAAGATGATATTAATGTGTCAGATATAAGTCCATTTTATATTTAAAAATTACCAGTTTGTTTTGCAATGCACTATATCTCTTTTGGCAGCTTGTTTATTGAAGAAAGTATTTTAGTCTGTAGCGAGATGGTTTACAAGATAAAAACATGTCTTTCATGTTTTTTTATTGCAGGGCTCTCAATTAATAGTGAATTATGATGAGCATGAGTTAAACAACACGTTCAAATTTGGTGTCGTCTACCAAAACATTGGGCAGGTGAGGAAATGAATGTTGAATGTGTGCAGTTCACTAGCCGTTATAAATATCAAAGACTGCCAGACCGAGGGACACTAAAAAGCAATAAATCAATAAGCTGTTACTGGATGTGTACCGTATTGTTATCTGTTATTTTCTGTTATCTTTCCACACCTTCCTTCCCTTCCTGCTGTTTTCTTCAACATTTACCATTCACTGATATCTTCTGATGCTCTCTGATGCCCACAGACCACAGAGGAGGAGTTGTTTGGGAACAATGAAGAAACTCCCGCATTTACAGAGTTCCTCCGAGTTTTGGGAGACTGCGTAGAGCTGCAAGATTTTAAAGGGTAAAAAAAACCAAAACTTAAAATTAATGTGATTTTTTTAGCATGTGTGAACATATGGGCCAATTAATTTATTTTAAAAAGTATTTAAAAGTTACAAATATATATATATATATATATATATATATATATTCTTTTTTTTTTATTTTTTTTATTATTATTATTTTTTTAATTTTACATTTTCTTTTGTAAATTATGAAACTTTATTTAAGAAAAAAACTACGCTACTAAAACACTGTCTTAAGCTAGCCCCAGACTAAATTGCATGTTTGAGCTGTCTCAGATGAAAAGATCTTGCTCGGACATATCTTAAAACATGTCCGTGTCATTGTTCTGTGTTAAGATGCACACCTGTTATATTTTCTTGCAAGGCATTTTTGTAAAAGTTGCTTAAATATCTTAATTTAACTAATGCCTAGTCCTGGCTTAAGCTAAGACCCGTTTGTGAAACTGGGCATGTATGTTTTGTTTCATTGGCTTAGAATGTTTTTAACTGCACTCCTACATTTATGATCAGGACATATTTATAAAATGTGTTATAAATTAAAAAAAAAATCTGTGTGTAACTTTTTAAAAAACATCACTACCAAATACCTTTTTCCTTCAATTAAGTAAACTTTTTTGGTGAGTTATTCCATAACATTTAGTTTTTACCACTGTTGTGTACCACTGTTCAGAACTGTGCTAGCTAACCATGTGCTCGTTAAGTGTCTAAAATTCTCGTTAGTGACATCTTTGTTTCGTTTTATTTTATTTTATTTTTTTTTGTGTTATCCCATAGAATTGTCACTACCTAAACGTCATAATTGTTTTGGTTGGTAACAAACAGGAACACATAAGCCTCATAATTGAGGGGAAAATGTTAGTACAGTTACTGTATGCATTTTTTTTGCTGTTATCTATTTTAATGTGTAACCATAGTAGTGGTTTAGTATGCAAATTAAAATTCTGTTATGTGATATGGTAGAAAACAAAGCATTACTGTTACTGCTGAAACATGGGAAGTATACTGAATTAACAATGTTATGATAGTTTTTGAAATGTGTATGTTACATTTTTTGCCTTTTACAATGGAAAATTGGATTTTAAATACAACAAATCACATAAATTACACTTGAAATATTGTTCAATTAGTAATTGTTATTGGTCTACCTCTGAAAAAAACTTTATAAAATAGCAAAAAATATATATTTACAATGTAGATGTGAGCAAATATTAATAGGTAAACATAACCTTTGTAATTGAATTAATATGAAAATCTAATATTAGAATTAACTAAACAATAATGAGAAATGTGTACCTTGGATAGTATACAATCTACATACATAAATCTTTCTTTGGAAAAACACATTTTTTAAAGAAGTTTTCAACTCTGACTTTGGAGCATTTCTGTAGAATGACCCATATAAAAAAAACAGAATTTGACTTCTCTAAACACAATCCTTAAATTGAAGTCATGCTGTTTCATCAGTAAACACTTGTATTTCCAATTTGTGTCTTATTATTTAGGTTTCGAGGTGGCTTGGACGTGTCTCATGGTCAGACAGGGTCTCAGTCGGTCTACACTGTGTTCAGAGGACAGGAACTCATGTTTCACATCTCCACCAAATTACCCTATACCGAGGGAGACACACAGCAGGTGCTCACTATGATCAAAATATACACAATTCCAACACAGTTGGTATGCTGACAGTTGATCTTGGTGTTTTACTACAAATAGGTCCAAAGGAAGCGTCACATTGGGAATGACATCGTGGCTGCAGTTTTTCAAGAGGGGCCCACACCTTTTGTGCCTGACATGATTGCTTCCAATTTCCTCCATGCCTTTATTCTAGTTCAAGTGGAAAACCCTGGAACAGATGACACCACATACAAGGTTTCATTTCTTTCCTAAAATGTTGGAGCAGAAAATAATGTGGCTAATGAAAGTGTTTGCAGATTATGGAAAGTATTTGAGGTCATTTGAACTGTAAGCTGAATTGTAATTATATGGTGCAGGTGTCTGTCACAGCGCGTGAAGATGTGCCACAGTTCGGCCCTCCGCTTCCCAGTCCACCCGTCTTCAAAAAGGTAATTAAGTGCACCAACGCTTCAACACTGCATTATTTTATACTAGTATATTTGTCTTTGAGTATCTCAACATCCTTAAAATTTGCATAAGATACTAAGAATTCTTTTTGGGATTATATCTAACAGACAGATTGTAGTTGAGGGTATGTTTAAAACAAGAAAGGAAAATATTTTTGCTTGTTTTATGAATATTGCCTGATAAAGAAAATGGTTTATAAACTGCTAAAGAAAATGATATTCTGCAAGGCAGCCAGTTTGCTGTCAGATTATTGTTTTTTTCTGAAGGTCACATCTGCTTGTTAAAGATTTTGTCACGTCATTGTCTTTTAAGGCTGTTCTTGCATCTTTCTTATATTTGCCGTGTCATTGTATTCTCTCTTAGGGTCCAGAATTCAGAGAGTTTCTGCTGACCAAGCTGATCAATGCAGAGCTGGCATGCTACAGGTCAAGCCGATTTGCCAAGCTTGAGGTGAGGAAACAATAGAGCATCGTTTGTTACCGTAATAAAGTCTTCATTTACAAATGAACAGATAAAGCCTGATAAGATTCTGCTTCACCACAATCTTTGAATGGTTAACCCTTATGTTGTTTTGGTGGTCTCAGAGACCCCAGGGCTATTTTAAAAAATAGCTTCTTGGCTTTTCCTAATCACATTAGATTGTAAATTAAACATGATAACTCTTTTCAAACATGCCTTCATTAAAAGTGTTACGTTACTTATTTTATATCTTATATATAAAACATGAATATATAGGGTCCATTTTCATATATTACAAGAACTAGAAGGGAAAATAAACAATTTAGTTTGTACACTGCAATAACCATTCACTAAGGCTGAATTTATTGGATCAATAATAAAATAATATTTAGTGCTGTCAAAATCGTATCCAAAATAAAAGTGTTTGTTTACATAGTATATCTGTGTGCTGTGTATATTTATTGTGTGTTTGTGTGTATATATATATATATATATATATATATATGCACACCAATGCATGTATATATATTTAAGAAAAATAGGCTATGTATAAAATATATTATATAAATACAATTATAATAATAATATATTTATATTTATATATAATTATATAAATACAAACATGTAAATAAATGCAAATGCAAAATATATACTGTATGTGTGTATTTATATATACACAACAAATATACTCAGTACACACAGATATAATAAAAATAAAATTATTTTGGATGTGATTAATTGCTTGACTGAGCTAAAAATATTATTATCATTTAAAATAGTTTTCTAGTTTCTGGCAGCATTTATTATTTTAATATTTTTGTGGAAACAGTGATACATTTTTAAAGATTATTTAATAGTTTAATTGTAACAAAAATGTAATTTCTGTCGCATTTGATCAATTTAAAGCATACTTGCTACATAAAAGTATTAATTTTGATTTTATTTCTGACCCAAATTGTTTTTTTTTTTAATGATCCTGTACCTCATGTGGTTCAGATTTATGAACCGTACGATCAACAGAATGTGTGATAATGTTTTGTGTTTGTGAAATAGGAGAGAACACGAACAGAACTGCTAGATAACCTTCATAATGAGTTACACAAGCACACACAGACAATGCTGGGTCATCCCCTCAGCGCAGATGAAGAGAGGATGGAAAACGGAGCACATGGAGGAATACTGGAGACTATTAAGGTCTAACATCAAAAAGATTAGCCGTCATATTCACATGCGGCTGGTTAAAATGGATGAACTATACTTTTAATGTGTTTTTGTCTCTCTTAGCGGGCAATGCGCGTGCGCAGTCACTCTATGGAGGCGATGGTGGGTTCGCAGAAACACGGCCGCTGCTCTTCGGCGGGAGGAGGCGTACCCACCAGCCTGAGCGGGGTCAGCCTGACACACAGCAACACTGAGGCTGCCAAGAACTCTGTGAGCATCTTATTATGCTCACAACACAGATACACAAATAAACTGCATCTAAATGGCTAAAGTTAGTGTGGTAACAGCCACAGTGTAAAAGCTTTGTAGATCACTTTCATTTCTTTAATATAATTCGATTTGTATACTTAACCCTGCACATGACTTATATTTTTAGTCTCCAGTGACATCGAGTGCCAAGTCCCCTCTGAAGAGTCCGGGGAAGAGACGCTCAGGTCTGTTCCCACGGCTGCACACCAGTATGGACGGACAGCCAGAGCGCCACACACGCAGGTCCGACAAATACACTAAAAATACACACTCACAGATGTGTAATGCCATTCTGAGTTATGCTAGCTTTGATTGCATTCAATTTCTAGTCAATATCGCATATGTTCCAGCTAGCAGCTATCATATAACCTATTTAACTTTCTATTTGTTTGGTTCGTCTGTCATTTTAGTGTCCTAATTGATCAAAGAAGTCTGGACAGTGGTCATCTCTCACAAGAAGTGAGATCGGAGACATCATCCAATCCTAGCTCTCCAGAGATCATCTGCAATGAGAGGTAAATGGTTTGTTTCGCCACTGGTACTTAACACATGTGTACTAGCAATGGCTAATAATACTTTCTTTTTCTTTGTGTGTTTCCACAGGCCATCTCTCAAGCTGAAGGAGGTCAGCGGAAGACCAGATATCTCTCGTTCCTCCTCCAGCACCAGCAGTTTCAGCAGTGCTGCAGGAGACCCAGAGATCCTGGAGGAGAAAGAGCCTGTACGTAAAAGCGCCTTCACCTTCAGTAATGTTGTTATAAGAAGTGCGTGTGTTAAGTCTGTTCTCTCATGTCTTCAGGGCAGCCTTCAGATTTCTCCCAGTCTATCTCCCGTCTTTGGCTCTCTGAGCACAGAGGGACAGAGCTCAGGAACGCCTGTGATTATGTGCCGCAGTCCGACAGGTATTTGAGAGACTTTCCCCACATTCAAAATTTGAATTAAAGATGCACAGCCCAGTAATTCACATGTTATTGCATATCTCTCTATTAAAAGATTTTAGGAATAAAACCTCACCCAGATCCAACCTGAAGTTCCGCTTTGACAGATTGAGCCAGTCTGCTGCTGTAAGACTTGCTCTTTTATACTTGATCGTTGTATGTGTTGGTTAATGTAGGTTAACAATTGAATGGTAATTGTGAACTCTCATTTCACAGGGACATTAGCAAAGGGAATGTCAAAGATGACAAGAAAGTAAGTTAGTTATTTATGAATTATTAATGTAATCATACATCACAAACTTGGGGGAGGAGTCAAACCTGATGTTTTTTTGTTTTGTTTTTTTATCCCACAAATTTGTTGATCTTCATTATACTATTATAATAGTAAAGACAGCTTTTCATGATATATCTGAAAAGATATTTATGAGTCATTTGATACATTTAAGAGCCATTGATGTTTACTATTTTCTTTAGATATATCATTTTTTACCTATTAAGATATTATGCACAAATATTAAGTACACCTTAAATTTAACTTTCTTGTTTAGATTTTCTTGTGGTTTTGAAGTAAGTGTGTCTTCAGTTCAAAATAATGGATATAAAAATTGATAAGTTAGCATTATGTATAAAATAATAAAGTTACTTATAAAATCTAAAAACTTTTATTTCATGGACCTAAACTTTATCATTGACTCTCTAGAATATTTTGCAGCTCTAGACTCTAGAGTTTAAAAACCTGATTTATAACATTTTAAAAACATTTTTGTAACTTTGACAGGAAAAAAATATCTGGTGTTTTCCTGCTTAAAAAATATTTTTTTTTTTGGAGTAAAAACGCAAAGATAGACGAAGAGAGAGGAATATGAGTTAAGAATTGAGGGAGAAAAATTTTGTTGGATTATATCCAATGATATAATTCATAGGGTGTTACTTATTATATCATATATCCATATAAAAAGAACATAGTGTCTTTTACACATTGCAAGAGCAAAATAAAAAGCCAAAAATCCACAACTTACAGCTTGTTCTAAGACTAAGAGTTGTTGCCACAGAAGGTCTTTTAAAGATATAAAGTCACAATAAAAATGAAAAAAAAAGTGTCCGTCACAGTGATGGATAATTATTATTTGTAACACAATCTCTCATTAAAATCATTGATAATCGTAGATTCTTATTAAGTTATGTTCTTGTCAAAAGACTTTTTTCTTATTTGGTATTCACTAACGCCTTAAACTCTCCATTTAATCAGAAAAGCAATGGATCAGCACCGAGATCAAACACTGTCGGGACAGAAGAAGGGACCCATCGCTCAAGCTTGTGCTCCAATCTGAACATCACAGGAACAAGCACACAGTTAGCATCTCTAGTTCCTGCAGGTGCTCAACTGGTACTGACGTGGCACGCTAATTGATTTTGCACATTTTGAAGCCTTTCACTGTAAAAATAAATAAATAAAACAATCCAATATCTTAAATATCCTCACAAAAACACAGTTTATTTTAATTAACAAAGTTCCCAGCACCTTAAACTTAAAACTTTAAATTTAACTGAAATTTTAAAATAAACTGAAATTTTAAAACTTGCATAAATGAGTGGAAAAACTGTAAGAGCTTTTATAAAACTAGCCACAGAAGGATGTCATTGCACAAATTCATTTCATAACAAATCGCTGCACTAGGGTAATCAAAAACAATAAAGTAGTCTAGCACAACTTTGCTTTCCTCTGTAACTCTCACGCCCTAAAATCAGGCATAGTTTGGAGATGCTTTCAGCTTCTACTGTGTCCCCTAACAATTAAAATTTACAATATATATTATTAGAATAAAACTTGAGATCACTCTTGTGTGTATATATTTATTGTGTATATTCATGGATTAAAAAACCTTTATTGTCACAAACGGCTGAAATGTGTGAAAATGTGGCACTTTTAGAGGGACACCTCCATTCTGGTCTTTGGTAAAAAATTATTTTTTGTTTCCTTATAGTATAAATTGCTTAAGAGAAAGAGCTGTATTAATTTATTTCTCTATGATTGTACTGCTGTGTAAAGGTTTCTGTATGGCAATGTTGATTTTGTTAAATAAAATATTGTATTTTAAAGCCTTTGTTCTATTTGTAAGCCAGAACCAGAGTAATACTTCTCTAATACCTGCGTGAATTTAATGGTAAATGGGTAAATAAATATACACTACCCTTCAAACGTTTAGGATCAGAAAGATGTTTTTATGTTTTTTAAACTGTGATTTGATTTTGTAAAATATAGTAGTAATTTAAAATAACAGTGTTTTATTTTAATAGACTAAATATAATGTATTCCTGTGATGCTAAGTGTAACTCCAGTCTTCAGTGTCACATGAACCTTCAAAACTCATTCTAGTAAGCTGATTTATAATCAATGTTGGAAACAGTTGTGTTGCATAATATTTTTGGAGACCTGTGATCATTTTTTCAGAATTTCTTTAATAAATAAAAAGTTAAAAAAGAAGAGTGTTTATTTAACATAGACGTTTTGTGTTACAATATAATGAAATGTTTTTTTTCTTTCTTTTTTTTTGTTAAAGAAATGAATAAGCTACTTTCATTCAGCAAGGATATTTTAAATGGATAAAGAGTGATATTAAAGACTTACATTATTATTACAGTTAGAAGATATTTCTATTTTGAATAAAGAATGATTTTTAAAGGTCACAATGACATGTGACGATGAAGATTTGAGTAATGGCTAATAAAAAAGTAGCATTGTCACAGAAATAAATTATATTTTAAGGAGAATAATGAGAATGAGAATAAAATCAAATAAGCCTTCCTAAAAATGTGTATTTTTATTTGAAATTAATGCATTTTGATGTAAAATACATTCAATCGATTATACTGGATCCTATTGGCTCCTGAAAACATTTCCAAAAACTATTTGTCTAGATAGATGTAAGTCTACCAGTGAAAGTGTCTTGTAAACTTAATTGAACTTACATGATGTAGTTTGTACTTTAGTTGAGGTGATAAATTATTTTAATTAACATTTAAAGATAATCAAACCGATTTTGCGCTTTAATAGTATTATGATTCTTTCTCTACGCATCACATATTACATCCTAAACATGAATGTTAGTGAAGGCATAATCTTCTTTAGTCAAAGAGGGCGGGTCACAATCTAGCAAGACCATCTCCTGGGCGGCGTGTGTGTCGCGAGGAGCTAGAGCAGTGTTAGCACAGCTAGTGCGAGGCTCCGTTCGCTTCACTGAGAGTTAGCCGCTAGCTCATTTTAGTGAGTGATCATGGCGGCGGTGCGCAGTCTGCGGGTGTCGGTGAAGTCCGAAAGCGCGTCCGATCGGTCAGAGTCAGACTCAGAATCAGACTCGGATCGAGATGCCCGGGAAGCGGAGCCCATGGAGGTGGAGGAGGGAGAGCTGGAGCTGGAGTCCATCCCCGTTCGCCGAAGTTTAAAGGAGCTGTTGCCGGTGAGTTAGTCCGTAGGCCTCTTTCAAACCACGGCCTCGCGTAGTACAGTGAGCCGTTCGTTGGTGAAGCAGATGCGGTGCTATGTTAATTGCAGCAGTATTCCTGCTTTTGATCAGGTTATGGTAATGGACTTATGATGGGTTATATTACATTTGCATAATGTGTAGGGATGGTCTGTTGTTCCGGAGGGTCTTGGGAAAGTGATGTAAAATCTCTGGCCCAAGTTTCCTATCACTAAACAGACTTTTTATTTGGCGCATTATTAAATTCTATGCTAATTGGTTAATGAATGAAATGATTGTGGTATGAATCTATAAAGCTGTATCTTGGAGAAAAGGAGATCACCTTGAGTTTCAGACTGACTAACGTTAGTGTAAAGCTTGTGCTTTATTTACTGCTCACATGGATATCTGTGTGATTCAAACTGTTTCCACAGGACACCAGCAGACGTTATGAAAATAAGGCTGGTACCTTTATCACTGGAATCGATGTCACGTCTAAGGTAAGTGACAGCTGGTTGTGTAAATATATCAGACGGTCTGCTAATGTACCTGTTGTTCACAACGTTTGTACGTGTTCAGGAGGCCATTGAGAAAAAGGAGAAGCGAGCAAGAAGATTTCATTTTCGCGCAGAAGAAAATCTGGCTCAGAGAAATGTTGTTCTAGACCGGGATGTGCTGAAGAAAGGTAGGAATTCTTACACATGTCTTCACCTTGTTTAATGTCTAAATGTATATTATAGATCGTATTGTAAGTATTTTATCCATGTTTTAATTTGATAAAAAGTGCTTTGACCTTGTAATGTTTAAACAAAATGTCATGAGTAGGCTTTTCCAGCGAATACATCAGACTCGTCTCCGATTGTTTAGTCCCGTAAACCTGTATTTGCATTCTCATGTTTATCTGCCTCCGCTTTTGAGGAATCCCTCACATCTTAAAGTGCGCCTATTATGCCATTTTAAAGGTGGCTAATGTTGCTTAATGACTTTCTTAAAACAGGTTTACATGTTTGCAAGGTCAAAAAACACTTTGGTTCTCTCCAAAATTTAGATTTTGTTTGAAGGCTCAGTCAGTCTAAACCCCGCCTTTCCGTGAGCCCTCACTGCTGTGATTGGTCAGTTGGCGCAGTCCTTTATGATTACTGCGTATGTCAGAAAAACAAAACGTGGAATTTGTACTGTTTGGGGGCGGGGCAAGTTATTCGGACATTATGCAAATATGTTACTTTGTTACCTGTGGCCGTAACAGAAAAAGATTTGAATTGCTGACGACTCGTTTAGGCGAATGTGAGCCGACTGTTGATAGACAATAACTTTATTTATCTTGCACTGTCGACGTCACAACTTTGCTAATAGTTTATGTTCATATGCAGCTACATGACACACTGCATGAGCGATCATGTTTGAAAATAACAGGGGCACTTTAAAAACCTGTCAATAACAATGTCGTGCCTAAATTTTAGGTTTTAGGTACTCTGATGTACAGCAAAAACACTGGAGACAAAATTTGTCGCTCCTTCAGTTTAATCATGACCTCCAAACGTTTTTGCAGCGTCAGAAATACTACTTAACCTACGACATTTCTCTTAAAATCTTGTGATGTTTTTTTGAGCATTCGTGCAGTGTTGACGTTCAGATCCATTGTGAAAAATATGTTGAAAAGTTGTATTACGTTTATTTAATTGCTAAAAGTGCACCAACTAAAGAAAATGTATGATTTCTATGTATTATTATGTTACGTTTACTCTACCTGTATTATCCACGTGGGTTTGGAATGATGTTAGGCTGAGTAAATGATGACCCACTGTTAATTTTTAGTCTTAAACTCTCTCTTTAGCGATCCCAAAAGCGCGTCTCGAAGCCCTACACATGAGTGGAGTTGATGACATGAGCACTCAGGATGTTTTTGGCTACTTTAAAGAGTATCCACCTGCCCACATTGAGTGGATAGATGACACTTCCTGTAAGTACAGCCTCCATGATATTACCACACTGTCATAATTATACATTGAAGGCATACAAATCTGAATTGGAAACAGGAAAAGTTTTGTTTAAAGCTGGATTGTGGCGCTCATAGTCAAATCACACTGTTCCCAGGCAACGTGGTGTGGCTAGACGACATCACTTCAACCAGAGCTCTCATTAACTTGAGTCGGATGCCAGACAAAAAAGAGGTCACGAACACAGACAGCTCAAAACCATCTGAACTTTCAGACCAGCCACAGAAAGGTCTGTCTTCTCTTTATGCAAGTCCTGTTTTTTTTATTGTGTAACCTTAAAATAAACAAATTTCATGAAACAAAACTCACATTATTGCTGATCAGCTCGGCGAAATCGTGGCTCTGATGATGATGATGATGACGAAGAGGAGGAGGAGGAAGGCGAGGTAGATGATGAGGATGAAGATGAAGTGGTGAAAGCAGATAAGAGCAGGAGCAGTGATGGCAGTGAGGGTAAAGCTAGTGACATTGAGGAAGAGACCGAAAAGAAACCACAGGAAACTGCAGAGGTAAAATGGTAGCATTAATATTATTGTAATATTTTGTGTTTTCTATCATTATTATTTATTTTGACGTGTCTTATATTTCATCCCAGACAAGCCAGCTTTCACAAGCAGAGCGAGAGTCTCTTCTCCGGAATGATTTGCGACCCACAGTCAAGCCCTTCAAAGGCAACAAGCTGTTCTTGCGCTTTGCCACTCAGGGTGAGAAACATACTTCAGCATGTCACCTACAAATAGAAGCAATTGTGTCAAGCATTCATTACTCAGCAATGATTACATTAATACAGTGAAACAAAATTAACAGTCTTGGCTGTTACTTTTCATCAGAGGACAAAAAGGAGTTGGGTGCAGCCAGGAGAAGTCGGTACTACATGAAATATGGGAATCCAAACTATGGTGGCATGAAAGGCATTTTAAGTAACTCTTGGTAAGGAAAACTTTATTTCGTTAGATAAAAGTTCCATGTGGCATATTAGAATGATTTGCGATTTAAAAAAAAAAAAAAAAAAAAAAAAATTCTGCTTTGAATAATATGCATAATTGTGAGGCATGAACTAGCAATTGCCAGAAAGTCGAAATTGGGAGATAAAAAGCTGCAATTACCTTTTATTTTTTCATTTAGTTGCTGAAACTGAATTAAATATGAGCAACCCCTAACTTTTAAGGGGTAGTATAATTTTTTTGAGCAGTTTTTAGTTAAAATTTCGGAGGATAATTCATCTGGAATTGTACATTTGTATAGGAAACGGAGGTATCACACACGCAGGATACAGCGTGACGTTCTGAAGACCAAAAAGTCTCTGATTGGAGACAGTATGGGACACACCCCACCTTACACTCATCGACACTCTGGTAAAACTCTAGAAGTAACAACATCTTTTGTTGTTTAAAAAAAAAAGTTGATTTGGTCTGTCAATTAAATTCTTTCACTTTCTCAGCTGATCTGGTGAATCTGCCAGAAGAGCCTATAGAAGAGGAGGAAGAAGAAGAGGAGGATGGAGAGGAGGACATGGATGCTGATGATAGAGTGGTGGAGTACAGAGATCGGGCAGACAGGGAACGGGGGCCACGGCTCGGGGAAGGAGGGGTGCGAAGTCGTTTAGGAGGCCTGTCGCCTGCATCTTCAGATTCAGATGAGATGGACTACGATCTGGAATTGAAAATGATCTCAACACCCTCTCCCAAAAAGAGCATGAAAATGACTATGTATGCTGATGAGGTAGAAACCAACCTTCGCAGTCTTCGGTCAGTCTACGCTTCACACTTTAGGATTTGTGTTTTGTCTGCAGATGATGATTTCTTAAAGGTAATTGTGCTTTTTGTCCCTTTCTCAGAAACTCCATACGGACTGAAACAAGTAACAGTGTTAAGAGTCGCATTGGTGGTGGTGGTGATGGAGGAGGAGAAGAGGGAGGCTCGTCCAAGTCCGCATCAGAGAAAGTGACTGACGTGAGGCAGTTACTGGAAGAGAAAAGGCAGGGACTTTCTCAGCAGAGATCACGCCCCCCAGTGACTATAAGCAGCAAGACAGGTTAGTTTAAGGTCATTAAAAGTTGTAACTAAAACACCAAGCCCCACCCCACGATTGACAAAACCCTGTTTGCACGAGCAGGTGAGAGGATTGAGCGCAGGATCACTCGCCAGTGCTTGAATTGCGCGCGGATGACGCATCAAGCGCCCGCAAGGGTTTGATATGAGCTCGTGGCCCTGTTTCTTCCCATGTACATCTGTTTTCCTGTCGCGGAAATGATTTACCGCGCTCGCCAGCATCAGTGGTGTACTCGCTTATTAATGCCATAGATTTGCTCTGCATTCAAATAAGTTTGAGCCTTTTGGGCAATAAAAAGACAATTTTTTTTCTCCACAGATGTGAGACAGAGATTAGGCAAAAGACCACACTCTCCAGAAAGACGTCGCTCTGTCTCTCCCGTCATCTCTAGAAAAGCAGTGTCTCGTAGAGAACCTTTGACAGATGTGCGCAGCCGACTTGGAGTGGCAAAACACGAGAGCCGCAGCCTCTACTCAGAGTCCTCAAAAGACAAGAAAACGGGTATAGTTGGAGTCAAAGCTTTTTTAGTTCTCTTCATTTAAAAATGTTTTTTTTCTAATATTAATAGTAATTGTTGTTTTCAGGAGGCTTGTGGAGCCGCCTCGGCCCATCTCATAGGGACGATAGAGATGATGACAAGGCTTCTTCCCGAGCGTCTTCCTCAGGAGGAGTAAGGCGACGCGATGACGAGGAATCTGACGGGGATGATGGCGATGAAGAGGATGATTCTCAACTGCAGAAGATGTGGGGAGCAATGATCAAGCAGAAGGAGCAGCAGTCCAACAAGATGAAGAAAAGCCGGCTGGACAACCTCCCCTCGCTGCAGATCGAGATCAGTCGGGACAGCAGCAACGGCTCGGACAGTGACTCCTGACTTTCTCCTCCTGTAGGAAGTGGGGGAATCGGGAGGAATGATGAACGCTGTGGAAGAGAGATGGTGAACATCTCTAGTAGACTGGGCCAAGAGACCCTGACATGTATACTTTAACATTCCCACACCCACCTCTTGCCTGTCTACAGACTTTGCAGATGTTTTCTTTAGTCCTCTCTCCGGGAACCAACTTTGAGAGCGCTATTTGGAGCAAGAGAGAGGGCAGAATGGATTTTTTTTGTTTTGTCATTTCAAAGACAGGGCAGTGGACGAGTCCCTCATGTTTTGTTTTTCTTCAAAAGAAACATTTTTGGTTGTATTTAACACAATTCGAGGGCCCATTTTTAATAGACAGCGATGCTCCAGGTTGACATAAACAGTCGTGTGATTTGTTGTACTGACTGGAAGCAATGTGATGGGATGTCTGTTAGCAATACATTTTTAAAAAAAACATGTCAGTGTGGTTGGTTTTTGTTCATGTTGCATTATTAAGACTGTCATATCACTGTGGATTTGATGTGAACCCAATGGTCTGTTTTTTGTTTCACTGGCGAAAGTGTGTGTGTGTGTGTATAATATATATATATATATATGCACACACACACTTACCAAACCTGAATGAATCGGTGCTTAATTGTACACAGTCCTGTGAGAGAGGCACATAATGTAGACAATGTAAAGATAATTTCCCCTAAAGAAATGGTCTACATTCCCTAAATATGTCATCAGTGAAACATTCACGAAAAAGCTCTGTATGATGAATAAAAGTCATTTTTTTACATTGGATTTGGTCTGGAAATTTATATTGTACAGCTTGTCAGTGTTCATAATCCGTATATGATAATCTATATTTAATGCGCAGATATATTACTAATAACACTTCTGAAATGAAGGGGGAAAATGATATGGCGAGTAGCAGGGACTTTTATTTTGAAATCTACTTGCTAGACAAAACCGGAAGTGTTCAAGATCTGTACTCTCACTTCCAGAATAACAGTCGGAGAATCTAGACATTTAACAATTTTGACTGAATGGAATTATTAACTACTTATTTACCGGCACTGACTTGAACATCATTCAATTCAGAGGTCGCCTACCGTTACTATTAAACCGCGCAACAGAGTGCCGGAGGTGAGCGCACAGTCGCTGAGCATGTAAGTCAAGTCGTGATCTAGGGCCACGCAACTTGAACTCGGGCTAATTATCAGACATGAAGTTTAGAGATGCTGTCATCAAATCATTGCCCTTGCAATGGGCCGCGTAGCGTCGATCTGTAACGTTAGATGTTGACAGACGCGTCTGGAGCGGTAACGCTAATTGGCTGAGGGAAGATGCAACAGGTCCCGTACGGATCTGTGGATCGAGACAAGCCTCTCATCCGTGTGCCTTTCACCCGGTTAGCGGTGATCACGGTGTGTCTGCCTCTGCTCGGCCTCGTCGCCTGTATCGTGCTGGCTCTGCTCTACCACTACAACGACTCGACCTACACACACTGCCTGGTGAGACTAAAAACCGTTTCTGCTAGACTCACATCACTTCTGCGTATAACGTTGTCTCTTCTTTCCTCTATAACCCGTGTTTATATATAAAGAACATATCAGTAGTGTTATGAAATGAGGAGGCCTCAAAGTTGTGTATTTTATATATATATATATATAAATTAAATGAATGTCCCAGTCATTTTTTCTAGATTAAATAAACATTACAATGCAATAATTGGCTAATTAACAGGTTATTATTATTATAATATTTATAATTTATACAAATGTTTCTGCTTTTTATTCAGCTTAGCTACACCTGTGTGTGGGTGTGTGTATTTGTTGTAATGAAAATGTGTCACAACCTTGATAATTATCATCATCATCACCTTTTTTTTGTCAGTTTATTAATTCGTTGATGAGATCTGTTAATATGTATAATAGTTAATCAGTATGTCAACTCATTGTTTAATATTTATACACACACACAGTATATCCAGACCAGATCTTATGTTTTCTACAGAAAAGCTTAAGCATTTTTACTTTCTTGTACAAAAGCTGTAGTCACGTTGTAATAAAGATCTTTTAAAAATCCTTTACAGGTTCCTAACTACCTCCCATCCATCAGCGCAGCCATCAGTTTGACCCCGGAGCGCTACATCTGGCGTTTCAGCATCGGCCTGCATTCTGCTCCACGCTTCCTGGTAGCAGCAGCGTATTGGAGGTTTTACCGCGGGCGCTTTTCCAGGAGGTTCCCAGAGCAGCTTCTGTGTTTTCTCACATTCCTCTTAGCTTTAAGTGAAAATGTAGGGCTGCTTCTGCTCACCTACGTCTCCTCCAATGAGACCTACAGTAAGTGCCTTTTTGGACCAAAGCCCTGAGTCATGTTTGAACCAGCACGCAAATGCAGGGATGCTGAGAGAACTTGCTGGATCGCTTGCTGGAGATTTTTATTGATTAGTTAAATATGACGTGTTTGTTAATGGCTAAAATATGCTTTCAAACACTTTTTTTTCCAAACACCTGTGATATTTCTTCTTCAATTTGACTTTTTTTTAAGCAAACTTAATCCCAGTGGTGTACTGTAGTTAAATTTACTCTAATACAAAAAATAATTAATTATCACTTAAATTGAAAATTAAAAAGTAGAAATTGTAAAGCATCATTTTAACTAATGTATTATAATAGTATTGATATTGTGAAGGTGATGTAAAGTACACTACTATATGAAAGTTATGTTTGTTTTTTTATAATTTTGAGCCTCTTAAACTCACCCAGACTGCATTAATTGGATAAAAATACAGTAATATTGTGAAGTATTATTGCTAGGCTGGGCGATATCGAACGATATATTATGCGCATCTCATCAGTAAAGCCGGTTCTTTGATTAGCGCTAAATCTCCGTCAGCTGTTTTTAAATGCAGCGCCAGTTTATACACAGAGCCGTAAATCACTGAGAAGCTGCGCCATTGAATCACCCGCGAAAGTAACGCGTAGCTTGTCAGTGATGATCTTATTTTTTCAGTTGTATTACTTTTGTTATGAAACTCAAGGAACGTTGTTTGTTTATAATAGAAATATTTTTTTTATCATTATAAATATCTTTACTGTAATATTTTATTCATTTAATAAAAAAAAAAAAATCTTACTGATTCCAGACTTTTGAATCATATCAACATTTATATATATTAATTTAAAATAAATAAATATGGTGTTTGAGCGGGATAATTTTCTTTACAACAATACACAATAATTAAACATGGATAAATTGTCAAGAATATGTTGCTATGCAAAAACGTTTCATGTTGTAATATTCTTTTTTCTTTCCTTGTTTTCTAAAAATACATTCATTGCATTAGCATCATATTATGTAACTGCAAAACAAGCATTTTGTACATGGTTCTTAATGCTTCATGTGTACGTGTGTTCTACAGGTGTCCATAAGAGTGGCTTCATCTTGTTTATTGGCAGCTCTCTGTTCCACATGATGTCCACCTGCAGACTGTGGGCCTTGATTGCCAAGTATTCCCTCAGTGCAGAGGTAAGGACTTCTCTCTGGATTCTGGTCTTGCAGTTAACTGTTAAAACAGACCAGCAGAGGGCAGTATAAGCCAATCTCTCATCTCGTCTTTCATGCATTAAAACTCTAACTACAGCCCTGCTCTGGCTTGAAATTTTCATGAATAAAAATAGATAATAATCAGTTATATTGTAAGCCCTGTAATGATATATAATGAAAATGTGGTGTTTATTTATTTTTAATTTAATTAATTTATTTAAATTGTATCCAGTACTTTTTTTGGACAGTTCAATTGTTGATTAACATTATAATTGTTTTATTTATTTAAAAATATAATGCATCCAAATATACGTACCTCACTTGAATGGCAGTAATATTAGGTTGCCTGGATTTAATTCGTACTGTAACAAACATACTTTTTTGAAAAGTTATAAAGTAGACCTGTGTTTCAAATCAAGTGTAGCATCAACGATCCATACATGCAAGCTCTTTTCTGATTGGATAAAACGATCATGTATGACCATTTTTAGCTTCAGACGATATATTATTATTCAGATATATTCTTAACACCCCAGTGATCTCAACACCATGAGAACAGCTCTAATAAAAGGTGTTGCTTGTGCTGCTTGGTGAGAATCATGGGAGTTGACGTGTCGGAGACCGCAGTGTAGCTTTTTATTTCTATTGCTGTGAAAGTACAGCTGGGTTTGTGTGCTTTGGGGGAAGTGGTTGCTGTGCTTTCACAGAACCTCGTTCCCACCTGCTTGCCCCACATCGTGTTGCAGAAGAGCACTGGTGACATTGTGTAGCTTCTTTCTCCTTTTTCTCATCTTTCTTCTCTCTTTCTCTGCTGCATCTACCCAAACCCTGTTCGACAGCAGGAGATGACGTCATACCGCCATAAGCTCCGCCTCTTCCTCTTCAACGGTTTCTTCTGTCTGTTGGCTGCTTACTTCTACAAGCGGCACAACACATACTGTGAAGCAGGAAGTGAGTGCAACGTCTTCGCCGCTCTCTGTCATTCACCCCACCCTTTTTCCACTCGACATTTGTCCATTTTGATGATTTTACATGCTTAACTTGTTTGCTAATTCCATAACACTTTAGTATAGGGACCAGTCATCACTATTAACTAGTTGCTTATTAACATGCCTATGATTAACATGTCGGCTGTTTATAAGTGATTATAAAGCACATATTCTGCATTACCATCCTTAATTCTACCCAATATTCCTAAGCTAAATAGTAATTGGGAGTTTATGATTGACCACAAATGTTAACTTCTCTTAAAGGGGTAGTTCATTTGTGTGTATTTATATATGTATAATTAATATACACAGTTCACATACATACGATTAATCATTTGACAGCACTAGGAACCAGTATTACAAAGTAAATTAACTGTTTATATATATATTTTGAATTTGAGTTTACAGTTTTAAAATGTAATTTATTCCTGTGATGCAAAGCTGAATTTTTCAGCATCATTATTCAGTCTTCAGAGTCACATGATCTTTCAGAAATCATTCTAATATACTGATTTGAAACATTTCTTATTAACACTATTGTTGAAAACAATTGAAAATACATGATAGTTATTTAAAGTTTCTTTGATTGAAAAGAATAGTGTTTATTTGAAGTTATTAATACATTTAAGTTTAAAAAAAAAAAAAAAAGAATACATCCTTGCTTTAATAAAAGTATTAATTTCTTTAAAAAATAAAACTGATCCCTAACCTTTGAGTGATGGCGTATATTTGTAATCATCATTATTAAATTTTAGGCTTCATGTTGATCTTTTCCTTTGTTAAATACAATCTTTATCAAATCTCAAATGTAGTATCCATTTTTTATATTCTACCCAACAATTGGTTACGATGCATTCACACTCAGGCCATACTAGATTTGGTGGAATTTCACATCACTTGCTCTCCAGCGGAACCTCTGGAGTGAATGGGTGCCGTCAGAATGAAACATCACGGTATCTCCTGTTAACATCTTAAGAAGTTGGAAAGCAAATTCAAAACACACTTTACAAGATATTAACAGATGTACTGGAGTTGTGCTGATTATTTGTGGATTAATGACTGACGGCACCCATTCGCTCCAGGGCATCAATTGGTCAACAAGTGATTTAATACTACAATTAATGCTTAAATCTACAATCTGTACCAATTAAGAAATCTTCCTCTACATCTATATCATCTACATCTTGGCTAGCGTCATTGTGAACACACTGAGCCTAATTATTCCTTGAATTAAAATAATAATCATTTCCTTTGTCTCTCTATGGCAGTTTACACATTCTTTGCTCTGTGTGAGTATCTGGTGGTGCTGTCCAACATGGCCTTCCACATGACTGCCTACTGGGACTTTGGAGGTAAGGAGGTGATGGTTGCAACACCTCCCGAGGGAAAGCACTACTGACAGAGGAAGTGAATACTTGCATCATCTCCTTGAAACTTGAGACACTAGGGCTGACTGAGCGAAGACCGTTCACGTGAAGTTTCAAATATTTGCGCATTATTTGCAAGTGTAAAAATGAACTCTGAGGAGAGATGACGGACTTTGATGTCGTGTCAGTTGGTTTGCAGCTGCTGTTTCACAAGTGCTTAAACACACTGACTGCCCTCGCTACCGACAGACATGTAGTTCAGTCACACCACACATTTTTCTCTTCCTTTGTAAACGCTTATGAAAATCATGTGATAAGTCATTTTTAACTGCCTTTTGCAACAACGTTTCTTGTGTATTTTTAGCGGCTAGAGAGCACATATTTCCGTGGTCAAATGTAGAGCGGTTATTGATTTTGAACAACATGGGCCCTTAGGACACATTTCAAATATGATGTTGCCATTGGTTGAAAAACTGATACAGTGCAATATGACAGACTCTTATTATAGATGTTGTGAACTTGGTTGCATATAATATTGCTTTTTAATCATGTACCAAATATTGTTTTTAAATCAGTGTCAAATAAATATTTGGATGAAAAGTAAGTGGATTATTATAAGATGTGGATATACCTCTTCAGAAATGGCTAATTTTAGAGTTTGTTCATTTATTGGTATTGGAATAATTATTTTTTACGGTTTATTTTAAGGTGTGGTTGTATAAGTGTAATAATACAACTAAGTACTATATCTATAGGGATAGTGTTGGATTTGCTAAGGTATGATGCTTGTAATTTACTAAATTAAGTAAATGTAACAAGTACACTGTAAAATAAAGTGTTTCCTTAGTTTTTCATTCTATGCATTATGGATTTTTTTGAATGCTTAAATTCAGTTGTAGTATTTTAAATGATTGATTTTTTTTTTTTTTTTGACAAAATGTTATACTCTTTTATTTGATTTAATGTTATATATTTTTATAATTCATTTTGATCAGCCCACCTAATTTGAATTCTTTTAAAATTTAAGTAATATTATACCAGAGGTTGCAGATCGGAGTTGTTAGTTCCCTTTGTGTAGAAAGAAATGCAGCGTAATCTAAATTAACCTGCATTTTTACTTCTTTTATTTTCACTTCTCCATTACAAAATATATTTCAGGAAAAGATGGTCATTATATAGCAGAATTGCTGCTAGTGAGGTTCAAGTCAAAACTTTACAGAGGAACGGGCAAACAAATGAATGAAACTAAACTGACAAAAGAGTCACTGTTAGCGCTTGGAAAACAAACAGAGGTACCTGGAGCTAATTTTATAGTCAAACGAGAGCGGTCAGGCAACAGAGAGTGGGGCGATTTCTGCTCATGCAGGGATAATGAGGGACAACAGAAATAGACTGGATGACTGGTAAGAGTTAAAACCAAACGTCATTCTGATGCCAAATTGGGAGTGTTGTTTATTTACTTAATGATAAAGGAAGAGCTCTAAAGGAAATCCCTTCTCCAGAATTTCTGATGGACTAAATTCACTTACCAGTGACCTTGTCAAAAAGTTAGTTTAAACCTAATCTAGCAGACAGCTAGTTAAAGGGATAGTTTAAAAATCATAAAAAAAGAAATAATTCTGTTTACTTGCCCCTATGTCATTCGGAACATGTACAGCCTACTGACATTTATTATCTGGTTATTTCAAATCTTTTATGTTCTGCGGGACAAAGGAGTCATACAGGTTTGCAACAACATCAATACAATCATTCATTGTTAGTTCATGTTAGCTCACAGTGCATTAGCTTTTGTTAACAAACACAACTAATGATTTTAAAAATGCATTAGCAAATGCTGAAACCATTAACTAAGATTAATAAATCCTACAAGTATTGTTTATGTATTAGTTCACTTTAGCTAATGTTGTTAACTAATGTTAACTAATAAACCTTATTGTAAAGTGTTACCTTTTACTTTCTTTTCTATCATTTAATGTTTCTATAAAAAAACGGGGCAAAAAATTATAAGAGAACAAAACTACTACAAATTCTACTATAATAATAACAATATAAAACGCACTATTAATAAGCTGCAGGGTTTAAGAATATTCATCACGTAGTATGCGTTCGTTCGAATGCGCATCCACTGCGACAGACTGAAAAATAAAAAGGCATATAATATAATAAATTATTGTGACGCCACATTTTCTTGTCAGTAACGGTAACGCTGTTGTAACGGGGGAAACAGTAATTCTTTTGATTAATGTTACTCGTTACTGAAAAAATAACGTAGTTAGTAACGCCATTATTCCCATCACTGGGTGAAGTACATTCTAGCGAACTTTGACTTGTCTGAACAGCTCTGCTGTAATCACTACCTAGTGCAAACGCTTCAGGTGTGTGTGTGTGTGTAAGAGATAGGGACCAGATATTAGGTTCACACTGTTTTGCCTCTATATGTTCAGTGTTGTGTCATTATCACAGTCAGATAGGGAAATGATCTGGCACACTGTATTTAAATACACTATACCTGCTTCCTCTTTTAATCTGTAAATCAATATGACTAGTTTTTTAATAAAAGAAATGACTGAAATTGTATCTCTTAGTACTACAGACATATTCTTCGATGTTCCAAGATTCATGCTACCATTCAAAAGTTTTTCTTTAAAGAAATATTAGTGATCAAGGATGCATTTAATTTAACCAAATTGACATTAAAGACTTGTAGAAAACCAAACAATTCTATTAATAAAAAGAATCCTGGGGGGAAAAACTTACAAACATACAAAAAATACAAACACAATTCAGAACTGCAGTAGGATTTTAAAATAACGCAATTTCAATTTTATTAGGATACAATTTTC
>JAUYWG010000022.1:4427898-4444115 GCA_034779775.1 Enteromius afrohamiltoni | reverse complement strand
AAAAATACAAACACAATTCAGAACTGCAGTAGGATTTTAAAATAACGCAATTTCAATTTTATTAGGATACAATTTTCTATCAAAATGCAAAAAAAAAAATAATAATAATAAAATTGTATGAATTACAAATTTATTTATGTTTTATATGAAACTGGCTTGGGGAAATAACCTCTGAAGGTTTAAAGATGTCTCAGGGTGCCTCTTTTGTTTAGTGAGGCAAAAATGCATACAAGACAAATGAGAAATAAAATAAATAAAATGAAAGCTTCAAGAAGCTATGGCAAGATATGGAGATTTTGAAATCTGGAAGTCCACAGAAGTTTAAATTCATTTGTGAGCATCCTTTTCCATGAGACTTGACTGACTGTAGCATCGATTCAACTCTCAGCTGAATTATTCAATGCTTGAAAAATATTGCTTTCACATAACTTTGGGATTTCTCATACATGTATGGCTAAAAGCACACATACAGACCTAGCGACGCACGTTATGACTTAAAATGTATTATATGATTCATACACAAAGTGTTTCTGTTTGCTGTGAATGTATTGTATCCTTAATGAGCCACAATATGATCCTATTGACTTTCAGCTAACATTTGATCTAATGCTAATAGGCTAAACAGTACGGAAAAAAATACCAATGATGAAAATATACTTTTGCCCTTAACATTAAAATTTTACAAACAACAATCCGTCTGCTTAAATGCAATAATTACACGTCATTTATAGAAAGGCACTGTTAAGTCATACATTCATCGAAACAAAACATAAGAAGGAAAAATGGGACCCATTTAAAGCTTGCTGATAAATCCCTGAGCTTTGAAATCTACAAGCAGAACTCAATCTTTGGCCAATCGAAAGCGTCCTTCCTTTTCGTTAATGGCTCATTTAGGATTGTGCTAATGAAAGCTGCTCCCAAATCAGTCATCAAGTGAAGAAAGTGCCTTGTTTTCTAAAAAAGGTTCTGAAGCCCCACCCTGGAGCGCCGAGGAAGAAAAGAATGAAGATTTGAAGGCGCAGTGCATGCTGGGACCTCTGTTTCCTGAAGGGGCTGCCAGACAGTTTCCCCACTACAAGGAAGTAAAGCCGACAAGCTGCCAGGCAACAACACCCTCATCACTCATATAAGACCAGGTATGTCTGGTCACACAGAACACGTTTTTGCGTTTCACTGAGCTGCTTTTGAGTAAAGTAGTAAAAATCCCATTCAGAATAGATTTTGAGCGATAAACCTTTAAAGACAAACCTGCTGTGAGTTGTGAGGTTGTTAATCATTTGTATATAATTATTTTTAGAATTTCTGGTAAAAACTACATTACCCATGATTTTGCATAAAATATCCACCAATCGGAGCATTACAACAAGCAAATGAGAGACCGCCCGCTACCATAAAGCATGTTTAAATATTTGTACATATACATATTAAACCTAAAATATGTTGTTTCCACATACACATGCAATCAATATTTTACTTTCTCTTGGTTTAAGTTGGCTTGTTATATACAATGCTTCATGGGATTGTAGTCCTCTCCCTCATTAATAAACATTCTTGTATTTTTGCTTTTCAAATACTTTCTTTTTTTGCTTTAATCAATGTTGTGATTAACCTCATACCTGGTTGCTTTGGTTCATGGCTTAAAACTCTAGCTCCTAAAAAAATAAGCAGTCGCAGTGCATGTCACAGTGATGTGTCAAAGTGCATGCAGCTTTTAGAGTCTCAAAACCCTGCTCTGCTTCCTTTACATTCAGCTGTGTCTTGAACGTAAGAACGCATTCTGTGTGAACGACTACGAACTTTATAGATAGTTGCTAATTACACTAAAGGCATGTCCTCAAGAACACTCCGATCACAGAATAAATGCCTAGGGCATAAAAGCTTTATTATATTAGTACTATTAAATTCTCAGATAGTTTTTTTGTAAATAATAAAAACAAAAAGTAAAAATAACTTCATAAACCAATAGCATTAATAAGAAACTAGAACCCCCTTCCTCTGAGATGTGTTTATGGGTTACTTCCTCTATATTGTTTTACGTATTTCTAAGATACCAGAAGGTGGTATCAAACTGTTTAGTGGTCTAATGAAATCCCAAAACACTCTCTCCCCTTAAAAAGCAGTAGGGATCTCAGTACAGTGTAAAAACCTAATATTTGACTTAATCTTGCATTTCTCTGATTTCACAGATTAGGGCTGTGTTTCTTGGTCACCGAAGATCTATTATTCCAAACATTCCCACCATTTCTATGCTTATTTCAATTAAAACACCTCTATCCTCTCTGTGTTTTCAGAGGAGTATACAGGGCTTCTTCTGAACCACAGGTTGAGGACTGAGGAAGGCCCGCACCGCGTCTGCGAACACGTCCTTGATGCCGTCTTGGCTGAGTGCCGAACACTCCAGGTACTTGACGGCGTGGATTTGGCGAGCCAGAGCCTGGCCCTGCTGGTGCGTGATGGGCGCCTGGTTCTGCTCCTTCAGCTTCTTCAGTACTTCCCCGTCGCCTCGGAGATCGCTCTTGGTCCCCACCAGCAGGATGGGCACGCTGGGACAGTGGTGCGTCACCTCGGGGTGCCACTTGTGCTTGACGTTCTCGTAGGACGGAGGGCTGGAGATGGAGAAGCAGATGATGAAGACGTTGGTCTGAGGGTAGGACAGCGTTCGAAGGCGGTCGTACTCCTCCTGGCCTGCCGTGTCCCACAGGTTGAGGCTGACCGTGCGGCCGTCCACGGAGACCTGGGAGCTGTAGTTGTCAAAGACGGTGGGAATGTACTCTTTGGGGAACGCGCCGGTCGTGTACGAGATGAGCAGGCAGGTTTTTCCCACTGCTCCGTCCCCCACCACCACACACTTGATGCTCTGCATGATACAAAGGTGACCACACGACTTCAGCAGTCTGCAGAGAAAGAGACAGCGCTCTATGTTAGAGGACAACATGGCAACACAGCACTTAGAGGAATAAAAGAACAAATAACATTAAATATTAGACTTTAAAACTTAATATACAACACTAAATGGCACAATACAAATGTCTTGCACAATAATTTGGTCCAAAAAACAATATGTTTGTAAAGTGTCAAATAACGTCGTATACAGAGAAATAAGGCAGTGTTGATGTAGTATCATTGATATTTCATGTGAAGTTTTAGTGATTATCTTGTGTGCTTTTGCCACATTAATGTATATTTTTATTTACATATATATGTTTGTTTAATATATATATAATATATATAAGTCTAAAGTTAAAGTGATAACAGCAAGTCTGTCAAATGACTAAATTTCTAACTGCATTCAAAATAAAAGTATACTGTGTATATTATGTATATATGAAACTACACATATTTACATAGGCATGTATATATTTTATGTTATGTTTATATATATATATATATATATATATATATATATATTAGTGCTGACAAAGGATTTATCGTGACTAATCGCATCTAAAATAAGTTTTTGTGTATTTACACTGTGTATATTTGTTATGTATATATAAATACACACACAGAGTATATATTTTCATATAAATATTTCCATGTATTTCAATATATATATAATTACTATTATTAATATATTTTACATAATATATATAAAAATATTTTAAATGTATAAACAAAATATTTTTCTTAAATATATACATGGATGTGTGTGTATTGATATATACATGATAAATGATTGATCATTTGACAGCACTAATATAATATATATATGATATATATATATAGGCAAAACACTATACTATAGATTTTAATATAACAAAAAGTCTAAAAAAAATTTTTATATATATATATATATCATTATAAAAATGATCAGCTTGTAGACTTTAGCCATAATTTCACTTTAATATCATTGTAATGATTTAATATTCACATACATATTTCAAAAGGTCAGGATGTACAGTATGTGTTGATCGATGGAAAGAAAGATTTACAAACATGCAAAGATACATTTTAACAAGAACCTCTAGTTGTTTGTGTTCATGCAAATCTGTAGCTTGTTGAGGTCATTTGAGCTTTTATAAAACAATGTTTTGAATATACAGTCATCCTCCCCTATTTCCTTCTACTTCCCTTTGCAGTTTCATTGATAAGCTGTGTTTCATAATAAATCAGTGGATCATTCACCTTCTCAGAAATGCACAAAAACAAAAGCCTTTGTCCTCCATCTTTCTTTTCACTTTCCATTTGGGACATACTCAATGGAAATATGACCAATTTGAGTCATAAAAATGACTCAAATTACTCTCTGTGGGAAACATGACACACAGGTTGAAATTCAATTGAACGTGTCACGTTGGAAAATGTCAAAACGTGTGAAGACTGAATATTCAACATTTGTGAAAGTCTGAGCAAAGTCAACATGGGTAATTGCTGTGGAAAAGGAGCTGGAAGGTAGATTCACTGACCAGTTTTATCCTTTAAATCATCAAGTACTGTCAGCAAAGCACTTTCCAAAATATTTCAACAGCTGCTTGGGACCTTTCGTGTTATTGTCTGTTAATAATTAACATTTTTGTTACATGATAGGCTGTTTCCCCAATAGTTTGATCATGATATCCAAGCCATCTTGCTTGAAGCAAATGTGAGACCGATGTGTATTCTCACACAGCAACTGAGAGCTGTGGAGTCACCACAGAAAAGCTCAATTCTCTCTTTTCTTTCTCACTTATTCCAAGAGTCTGGCAGATGTTTGACCCCAGGAGAAAGGAGTGAGACGGACTCTGCCCAATCTCCAGAGACGCTCAGAAAGAGAGAAATACTCCGAGCCCTGCCCTCATCTGCAAGGCGTTAGTCAATGTGGTTAGTGAACCAAGAGCTCAAAGAAACAGCACTGACAGCGCATTCTGGGTGGAGTCTGTCCTGTCACTTACAACACAGCTTTGTCATATCACAATACCGATGTTTAGCAGCAGAAATGCTCTGCGTTATATAAAATGGAGAAATGCAAACAAGTGCAATTAGACTTTTTTTTTTTACAGCTCGTGTGAAACTCGGGGTAGGGTCGAGTCATGTTGTAGAGATTTGAATATGGCGACTTCATCTAAAAGTTTAAAATTCAAACATCGTAAAACCTGTAATGGTTGATGACTAATCTGAGTATCGTCTACAATGGTTACGGCCCTGTTCAGGTAACGTTTTTTAAGTTTATCACCCTGAGCCGAATGACACAAATCATGTGTAAGCCAACAGAGGAACAGGCAGTCCTAAAAGCCACTAGTTTTTAGCAGCAAAAGGAGAACTTGCCATAGATTGCAAAGTATGCAGAAAGAAATCAAAACTAGAAGTGGTCGGTTACATTCATCCATTCCTACTGAATCTGGAATTTAGAATCTTTCATCATTAAAAAGAAACTACTGCCAGGGGGCACACTAATAAACAGGTGACAACAAGAAAAAAAACCATGGGAAATGTCACCACAAATAATGACACAGCGAGTCACCGTTCCAGTGACTCACCACAGAAAAGTGTGCCTCAGTGAGCCCCTTGTGTCATTTAAGATATTCAGCTGTTTTGTAATGGTATTTTCACATTAGGAAGTTAACAATAACGGCTCTGAGTGTGGAAGATCCTCTCACAGACGGGCTATTATTTTGGCTAACTAGAATGACCGTGGTAGGATAGAAAAAAATGCTAAAGCAAATGAGACTTATTTAATGGAATCTGGTATTTGCTTCGGAAAAAAAAAAGATAGATATTCCAACTTCTGCATGGCTCTGTTGGATTTTAAAATGAGGATGTTTCTCAGTTCCTCATTCCCTCTGGAAAACCCAACTGCCTTTTTTGTATCTCTCCAAATTTGCATCATTTCTCATTCATTTTCTCAAAGGACCATATTGTGTTTCAACATGCACGGTTTCTAATTTTCACAGAATGGTCTTCGCACCAGAAGGTTAGGTTTTGGGATGATATATAATGTAGGACTACATTAAAAGACATCATTTGTCATTTGCACTCTGCTTTATGTGTTTTCAAAGTTTCTCTTCAGTAGCCTTTAAATTCAAAGTAGTCAAAAGTGCCTTGAGCTCGTCACTTGAGGTTGCACCTATAGTTTGGCATAATTATGATTTTATTTAAAAATCCAAGACAGCTAATTTTTTTGTATTTTTTTTTAATGCACAGTACTTGTCAATAGGCTACTCTTCATTACAGTGCTCTCTGTTATTCTATGGGAGTGGCCCCTATTCCTGCTCTCTGATTTAAAAACTCAAGCCTAGTTTATTCATCAAGCCGCGGTCGAAAGCGAGAACATTACAGTAAATGTATCCAAATCTCACACGTTCCAAATTCTAAATCTGCCTCTGTGCAATTTCTCTTCAAAAAAACAAGCCCGAAATCAATAAACGCATAAATATGTTGTCTAACAAAATGTATATCACAGGGCTACGTGCGAATAATAAACAAACCTAACTTACCAAACATATCAGATGCTCTTGAGGACGGTAATCCTGCTGCTGTGGAAGTTATTGTTGAAGTCTGTAGGACGTGAGTGTGTTCACCCCTCAGAGAGGAAGTTAATGGCTTAACGGCATATTTGAGGAAGTTTGCCGAAGTAAATGTGGCTATGACAATGTTTAAGAGGGCGTAACAGTCTGTCTACACTGCTCCCGCTTCAGCCGCGCGCTGTCAGCTCTGTTGATTTGCTTCGTTCTGGTTTTATCGCGCCGTCTTGTTAGATTGCAGCAGCGTAGAACAAATGCATCACAGGGAAATCCCGGATCATCACAAACGCACACTCAAGATGAAACTACCTGAACTGAGAAGGAGCCGTGAGAACACCCACTTGAATCACACTCAAGTCGTGGGCTTATCATTTTCCATTAAAAGGACTGCTAAATGTGAAACTTTAAATGTATAATTTACCCAAAACTGGGTAAATTCCTTATTGCTTGTCCTCCAAAAATAGAAGTTCTGAATAATGCGCACGCTGCTCTCTTTCAGCACTTACAAAAATAAACCATAGTTTTGTTGTAGTATAAGTGTTTTCTTGCGTATTTATTACTATTTGTATAACCACAGTTTTAATACAAATAACATGGTTAAACTACAGCAAGTAGCCTACAGTAATTTTGTGGTTGACATGGTTTAACTATAGTAACCATGGTTTTGTGGTCTTATTCGTGTTAAAACCAAGGTTAATTTTCGTAAGGGATACTGGATGGGGATGTGGCTGTGATGCAACAGTGCAAACATTTTAAAATGAAAAAAAAAAACCACTTTAACTTTTTGACTTTGATTTGGTAGTTGGTATGAAAAAGGGTTTAAGTGCACTGCTATAAATTTCTCTTTTTTTCACACGAAATGTTTTTTTAAATATGTAGGAGTACCCTAATAATGACAGATTTTTATTTGAATGAAACTTTCCCTTGATAATTTATATAAAATCTCATGCAAAAAAAAGGATTTGTATCCCACCCATAGTTGTAACAGACAGACTAAATTAATGTTTAAAAACTGAACACAGAAAAGGTTCTGTTCTGGTAAACAGACAGGAAAACTAGGAGGAGTTTCTTCAGTTTTAGCTGCATGATTTGAGCATCGAGCCGCTAGATGGCCGTGTCTTTCTGCTTTTTGAGCGCAAACCGCAAACCTTACAATTTATATCCCAAGAAACTATTTGCTTTACCATTAGACAACCTCCAAAAGCAACACCAAACGGGTTCTTAACACCAATGGGTTTTGGATAACCCAGAAAAGAGGACTTTGAAACCATGCAATGAACTTCGAAAATGAATTCATAAATCCGGGACATACTTCGGTGTCATACATTTGGGAAACGGCTCTTTTTCATTTTGTACGTTTTGATCGAAGCGCGCATTAACACCAGTGATGGACAAGTATTTTTGACAGTATTTGATATTATTGACATGGGCGGGTTATTACGTAGACTATGTCTAGAATGTGGAGAATGAATCTCGAACGTCTTTCGAGGTAAAACAACATCTTGCTGATTAGATTGTTGCCTGATGGATCTCAATCAGATCAAAATAAACTTTTACATCTGATTTGTAACGAGCGACTCGAGCAGTTTGCAACCTTCGGATTTTGACAGGTAATTTTATATTTTCAAATCAATAACATCATGAGTGTGAGGCTACATGTGTATTTGCATCATTACGGCAACAAAGTTACTTTTGCTTATGTGCTTTCGCATGCTAACTCATATGAGCCGAGTGGCAAAACACACAAAGGCGGAACTTGAGCGTAACAGTAAAAGAGGTATTTTTGCCGATGAATTTGATCGTCCGTCATCTGATTAAGTTAGCCAAATACGTAAATATATCAAAGCAAATGTGACATGCCACGCGTCACTAGACCGAAGCGTGCGGCTACGTCTGAAGGGTTTTTCACGTACATTTTCACTTGAACTCTACCCATATGGCACCTTGGGTTAACACATCCCTTTAAACAAACAGTTTCTAGGTTTATGGTACATAAATTTTCACTTTTGTAATTAATAATACGTAATCCAGCAGTATCTTTTTTCATTTTCACTAGTGACTTTTCATTAGATATTAGTTCATATTTTAGCAGTGTATTTATTAAAAGTAGGGTATTGCTGATTATTCCAGTTTACTAGTTTAGTATTAGTATGTATTTCTTAGTTGTTGTAACCATTCAAATAAGCACTTGTATGTGTTTTAGTTTTATTAAAACTATTTTAACTATTTAGTAAATTTTTAATCTTAGGCCTACTACTAAAAGCAGTAACTGACTAAAACTAAAACAACTAGTGCAATAAGTAATTTAATTGGTAATACCTTGCACACTTATTAATAGATACTAAGTACTAGTAGAACCGGTGTACTTACTAATGAAAATAAACTATTTGCTTTTGGATTACTTGCCAGCAATTAAAAACAAACACCAGAAGCCTAAGAATAGATGACACTTCTAAAAGTTAAAACGATTAGCTGTCATACGCAACAACGTGTTTATGTCTTAACAGTACATGCGAGTGAGAGTTTTATTATTTCACAATGCCAGATTAGTGTTTTTAAATGCTCTTTCTCTGTTTTAAGTTTAGCATGGATCTGTTGAGATTTGCCAGACACTGTATGTTCATTGCATGGCTTGGCTTCTTATGGAGGAGTGCAGCAGGTCAGCCCAGCCTGACAGACCACCTGCAGCCTGCCAATGGACTATCCGGTAGGAAATCATCATTAAGTTCAATCACTGTTCCCGTGTTTTATGTGTCTGTATAATGTGGATTTTATGTGTTACATAATCCCTGTGGAACAGTGTTTGCTGTTAAGGGAAATGTCCAACTCTGAGAAATGGCGCATGATATATTCGTTCCTATGTGTGCTGTTAGATAAGATAAAGCATTTCCCTTGTTTAGTGCTCATGGGTGATGATGTCAAAAGTCTTTCACAATCCATATGCTGCACTTATGTGTGCAGACCACAAATTAAAAGTGTTAAAAGAATGATGTGTCAGGATGCTGTAAAAATGTACTCATCCTTAAGTCATCCAAGATGTAGATGAAGACATTATATCATCAAATCTAATTTTGAATTACATCACTTGCTTACCAATAAATCTTCTGTACTTGAATGGGTGCCATCAGATGAGTAAAGCATTGAAAAAAATTAAAAAGTAATCCATTCCATCAACTTACAACTCGTGAAGCTAAAATATGTGTTTTGTAATAAGCATATTTATTATTTTATGTTGCTTTTAGATAAAATACAAGTCCTCTAATTGCATTGTTTAACCCATTGAAAAGGTTGAATTTAATCAAACGCCATTTAAAAGCCAAAACAGTTCTAAGCAAATATGTCATGTTAAAGTAAACAGAGAATGGACCTGTTCACTGGAGAAAGCGTTTTTATGGATTATAGACTGTAGTGTTGTCACGGTACCAAAATTTCAGTATTCGGTACCAATACCAGTGAAAATCCACGGTTCTCGGTACCAATTTCGGTACCAAAGCAAAACACAAAAACACTTTTATATAAGAGAACTTTTATTTAATCAAACAGCGTAGATTATATTTCATAGCCTAGAACTGCTTTTCTGATGGACCGATTTTAAAGTTACAAACATTAACCATACATTTGTTCTCCAACACACATATTTTGGCTACACAGGTCATTTAAAGTGTGTAAAAATAGTACACTATTATGTCCTGTATGTCCTGTAAAATAGCTATATAAATAAATAGTTAATAAAGAAACTTTATTCTGATAATGTGTATTAACTTTATGTATTTTCTAAAAATAAGTGGGAATTTCAAGTTGAATTTAGCGCCAGAGCATGCAAAGCTACTGCTGCAGAATATTCTGACATATCAAAACATATTGGATTATACGGAAAATATGTGATGTAGAGAGCAAATGGCTTTTAATTAAAAGAAAACATGCACTACCAAAAAGTTCTTTCCATCGATCAATTTCTTACCTTCACAATCAATATATTTCACGAGGTTAACTTATACCCTCCGTGTGGTCAGTCCGCACAAGCTTGTTTTATTTGCAGCAACTTTAAATACAAGACAAGCATTCAATCTATGTCAGAGCGCCAAGAGCGTCCAAAAATCTCTGTACAGCATTGTTGGCAGGCGGCTGCGGCGTGAACGTACAGTAACGATTAACTAAGCAAATTGCAATGTTTGAAGTGTTTTATAAGGTTCGATGTATTTCCTCCTTTTGACATAAAACTTTGATCACACCTTTCGGGTAGCGCAGCAAAAAATGTGTTGACCCGTTGCTCTGTACTACCAGTACTTCAGAAAACCTGGTACCGTAACATTCCAAATTCTTTAGTACTGTCTTGGTACCGAAGTACCGGGTCTTTTGACAACACTAATAGACTGGTATTCTGGCCAGGTGCAGTGGTTTAAAATTAAAATGCCTTATGCCTATGTTGTCATTAAAGTTTTCATTAGAGTTTTGTATCAGCTGTTTGCACCCATTTACTGCAGATGATCCTTTGGTGAACAAGTGATTTAACGCAATAAATTTCTCCAAATTGTACTTCAAATTGTGTTTAACGCTCAATCTGTTCCACTGAAGAAACACACTCATCTTTTTTTTTCAAATTTTCTTTTAAAAAGACGAAGCATTATATGCAGGAGGTTTACTTTAGTTAATGCACAGAGCCACATAAATGCCTCCCTTGAGGCAAGACTGCTGGAGTATGTCATCCTCGCAAGTTTTGTTGTCCATCAAAGTGTCCTCTTGTGTTTTGACACTAATGTTCAGTTTCCACTTAGCAGACTGATCCTCGTCCTGTCATGCACCTTCACCAGTTGGGAGGTTGTAGTATACTCAAATCTTTTGAAAGAATAAAACTTACAGCAAACCTGGTGAGAAGATTAGAAAAAGAAAAGCTCTTTAACTCCTTTTTAGCTCATAGAAAAGATGAATAAACCCTCAGCATCCTGAGACTTTCTGAAAACTGTAATTTTAGCTGCCAGTCTGGTGTGCAGTGACCTTTAAGGGCAGTTTTCATTGCTCAGTTACGTGGGGTTTTCATGGTCCTGATTTTGGGAATCACTGAAATCCTCCACAAGGGTTCTTTCTGTTTCTGATTCTGATAGACACTTCACAGGCGTGACCAATGGATTGAAGAGTTACTGACATTTTCTGTTACTATTTCTGTTGTTCTAGTTATTAGTTTATAAGTCACTTAAATAAATATTGTAATCATGCTGCCTTAAAGTGCTTTCAGAGGTCATCATCTGTTTTCCCAGGCCCTCTGCCTCACTGGGGTTAATTCTAAATGGGCATCTCTTCCGTCTTTGAGGTGAATCTCCTTGCATGCATCTGGAAAAGGCTCTAAATTGCATGTATTACATCCAGGGCTGTGTTGACTTTATCCAACTGATTCAGAAAAGGACTTAACATCTCAGCCCCTAGTGGAATGCATTCCCCAGAACATTTCTCCTTTTATAGGAAATGGTGGGAATAATTAGATTTTCAGTGTTATCTCCCTTTGGAGTTCAGAGCTGCAAAGTTAGACCACTGTGGAGATTGTTTTATTCGAATGCAAAATGACACATTGCATTTGATAGTCTGGGTTTATTACAAGCTCAATCTGAGCATTTGAGCATAATAAAGATTACCACAAAAATAATTTCTACCCAAGACTTCTTTCCTGAACATCAGCCCCCAGTTTCACAGACGAGGCTTAAGCTAGTCCCAGACTAGATTGCATGTTTGAGCTGTCTCAGATGAAAATATCTTGCTCTGACATATCTTAAATCATTGTTCTGTGTTAAGATGCACACCTGGAATATTTTCTTATAGGGCATATTTGTAAAAGGGAAATATCTTAAATATCTTAATTTAACTAATGCCTAGTCTAGTTTGTGAAACCAGGCCTAGGTGTTTTGAAGGATTTACAAGCAGAAATGTAAAGAAGCTTTCTGTTAAAACATCTGTATTATTTGAGCTGTAAAGTTGTTGAAATTATTTCCCCCACCACTTTAGAGTTTAGATGATGTGCTATGATGGCGACGACTTGTACAACAAACAGTGTATAACTAACAAACAATGCCCATCTTTTACAATGATAGTGAAAATAAGAAGAGAAATAAAAAAAAAAGAATAATAATTAAAAAAGGGGGGAAAAAAGTAAATAAATAAAATAAAATAAATTGCATTATTGCATACAAAAAGTCAAAATATTGCTTAACGAAACATCAATAATAATCCAGGTATGGAGTCCAAACTTGAGGAAAGCTTCAGTAGACATATGAATAAGACAAATTAAAAATTCTAAGGGAATTGTTTCCCTAATAATCTTATGCCATCCTTTCAAAGATGGGGGTTTGTCAGTGATCCAGGTTAACAATATGTTTTTTCTGGCAGCAAAGGCTAAAATATCAAATAAACGTCTGTTGAATTTGTTCTGCAATTGTCCGGCTGGAAGACCTAAAATCAAAGTCACTGGGTCCAACTGTAGCTCAAGCCCAAATATACGACTCATACAAACAATAACTTTTGACCAATAAGTTTTAATAAGAGGACAGTTCCATAATAAATGGGTATATTGACATGTTTTAAGATCATTCAGTTTCTTTCAGTTGAAACAGATAAGATTTACATTTAGTCTAGGACAGAAAAAGTTATAAGCCATTTTCACACTAAAATTCTTTTAATTCACCTATTATTTTTGTCTTGTGGCTGTTCAAACAAAAAGACTGAACATCTCAATGCTTTATAAATTGGCCTTATTGCCATTATAAGATGAATTTTTGAGTTTTTTGAACATTGTAGATTGATCTTGACTTGCATTGAACCCAAATTACTACATTAAACAGAAGAACAACGGGTAGAACAATGTTAGCCATAATATTATCATCATTACCACATTTGATCCACTGCAAAGTATTCAATTCTCTAGAGTACATTGTATTAATTACCCGTCTGATCTTGATGTGTGTGTGACTTCATGCAGCTGGGACATGGGACAATATTAAAGGGTCTTTTTACAACAGCCCTGTAAATCCTCAAGGCTCCACAAAATCTAACAGTCCTCTCAGATCTTTTTAAGGCCTCCCTCCATTTCCTCTCCTCTCCTGATCCTAGGCCTCTCAATTTCCCTCGTTCTCCTAACCAAGTAATGCTCTAGCCAGAGATACAGGAAAAGAAATGGCGGAAATTGATTGCCTTAAACGAGAAATTCATTGTCTCTTCATTTTATCACATTCTAGCAGCAGCTCAATGTGTCCTGGCTGTTCAAGAGGCAGTTTACCCGAAAATATATTTCTCTCATGATTTACGTAAATCCAAATATATAAATTCGTAAAACTCAATAAAACAAACAAAGAAAATGCAACCAAAATTAATTTATTTAAATTGATTGAATGAATTACTAGAATCACAACAGAAAAGATCCAGCTAACCTTTTACCAAAAAACGTCAGAATTTTGACCTCGTTGGCTTTCCATAGTTCAATGCACTTTGCAAACTGATGTTAAATGTCATTGGCTGAGTATTTGTGTTTGTTAAGAAGTTAGAAGGCTCTTATAGTGTTTGCCTCTGAGACAAAAATAGTTTCTAGATTTGCTCGGGTTTGTAAGTTTCATGACAACATGGTTTAAAAATAAAGTTTTGCAAAAGTTGCGAGTAGCCAGGCTTGTGTCTTAAAGTCAGATTAAGGTACAGGAAATTTGCAACTGCTCCTTCTGTGTTCCACAAGAAGAGTTTGGTGATGACAGAAATGATAACAGAAAGTTATAGGGAGTGAACTGAATCTGGCTGTATGTCAGATGATATCTTAAGTGAGGGGATGCATACAGGGAATTCAAGTATATAAGGAAATTCCTGAGATCCTATGCTTTGTTATTTCTTTTCATGCATATCCGATGCCTCTTTCTCAATTACAATCAATGGTGAAATCAGTCAGTTTTGCTTCTTAAATTACTAAATCTATGCCATTATTTACTTGTAGCCGTGACTTCTTGATCCGGGTCTGGACAGCTCAGTTTAGTTAGCAAGGTAAACTGGATGTGGTATCAACATTTGCAAACGGTATGTGATGCTTTTTGAGGAGTTGTGGTTGTGACATGTTTTTTTAGTGGCTTTGCAAAGGCCCCATTGTGTTTCACCTTCTGTGAAATGGGGACAAAAATAGCTGTGCAGATATTAAAGGTTTATTTAATCAACATGAATCAATCTGAAATAAACACCATTCGATCATTGGTATTTTTGATTGTATCCACTCTTAGCTGTAGAATGTCAGATGTTTAAAAAAAAAGAAGCTTGGAAGGGTTTATTTTTTAAGTTAATACCTGCTCCATCAAATCTTTTCATTCTTTGAGACAAAGGTTAAACTCCAGGACATCCAGTCTTGCACACCGCCATATATCAGCAATATCTACAATACCTCAGCAGCTGTGCTCTGTCTCCATCTAAAAATAGTTTAAAAGTCACTCTATGGCTCTTACGTGGATATGTGACCAACTGTATGAGCGTCACCCTCAAATTGAACTCTCCTGTTACAATGGGCTCAAACATTGGACCCTTACAAAGGCACTGCTGTTGGCTCAGTTTTCGGCCATACATCATCACTAAGTGATCAGTTTCTTGTCCTTGCTGAGTTTTCAAACTCTATAGACAAGTACAGTTGGCGTTTTTGATGATGAAATGACAGATGCCCTTTTTAATGAGTCTGAATTTGATTAAAACATCAACCACGAATGATGCATGAATTTCACTGATGGGACTAAATGAAAGTCATTTTCATTTCAAGGTCATTTGGGTCTGAATAGGCCTATTGTGCTCTTAAAGAAGGCTTTTAACTTGGCTTTTTGTGCGGTTATAATAGATACAGTAAGACACTCCAAATTTTTTTTCCCAGTAATTGTATGTTTGCCCAGAATTATTGCAATGATTGCATATTAGCTTTGTCCCTAACACAGTTTACTATCTACAATTAACGTCATTTGTAGTTAACATTTGATTAAGTTCAGGGCTGTAGGCTACAACGGAAATGGCCATATTTGCCACAATTTTTCGAAAATGTGAAAGTTTTGACGTGGTCGCATTTGTGCGATTGTATGGTCTGTGCAGCTTCAGCGCTTCAGGTGTAGAGCCTGTATTATAGGGCTGGGCAATTAATCGAAAAGTAATCGTAATCGACATTCGGAACCTATAATCCATCAAATTTTTCCAGGACGATTTTTTCGATTACTTTCCCTTTAAAAACAATACCGTGTGTGGAGTCACATGACCCGCTCCGTAACGTTACCCTACCCTCCGTAACGTAACGTAACCTACTTGCACAACAGACGCGACTTGCATGAATAAATCACGCTATTTACACGTAGTTGGATGCTTAAATATTTTGAGTTTACTCGCTTCATTCGCACATGAAATTCACTTCACAGCAAACGTAAATTTGCGTCATGGGAGGGGCTTCTGCCAGGCATTTCCAGTCTCTAAGGACATGACTCCCTTGGCTACAGTGAAGCGAAGCGGGTTTTAACACTTCGTTAAAACTCTCAACAGATGGTACACTGTACCGTCGCAATCACATTTTTCCTTGCGCTAGGCATGTACAAGACATAACGTAAAAAAGTTAACATGCTCGTGTTTCTTAGTAAGTAAATTCATGTTCATATAGTGACATGACAAGATCACCTCATGCAACCGCGTTTAGGAGAGTTCTATTTTCATTACAACAGTCTGTTGTCTACATTGATACACTGCACATTAAAATATTTGTTTACAGAAGATGCATGAGTTATTTTATTTAGAAGAGCTACT
>JAUYWG010000022.1:4388495-4401895 GCA_034779775.1 Enteromius afrohamiltoni | reverse complement strand
TACATGTATATATTTAAAAACATTATATATATATATATATTATATATATGCTGTTTATATTACATTTTTTTATCCTATAAATTATATGAATATATATGTAAATATTGTCAGAAAATATATTGTATGCGTGTATATATACACAACACACATATATTGAATGAACACAAAAAACAATAAAAACTTACAGTATAGTTAATATAGGTATATGTGTCAAGATTCCTTTTTGACATGTCTTTGATGGTTTTAATATACATGTACATGATGGTTTATGAATTAAGGTCAATAGAACAGTATTTAATGGAACTAATATATATATATATATATATATACACACACACACACACACACACACTTCATCAGATTTTTTATACATTTTATGCATTCTTTCTGAAAAACACGATTTCTTTGAATCTTACTGATCTCAAATGTACAAATAAATATAATGGATTTGAAGGGACTTACGTCCTTAATAGTGCCAGACTCTTTACTGACGGCCACTATGGCCCAGATGAGAATCTGCAGACAGCAGAAGGCGCCCATACAAACGCCCAACGCTTTGCCCCAGGTTGGGAACACATAGGTGCCATAGCGCAGAGATGTACGGTACATCTCGATGAAGATGTAGGTCAGGATGAACTATATAGAAAAAAACAAACAAAGAAAAGCTCTTATCATTCACTGAAGTCTCATCCTGTGAATGGGTCCATCACTGTTAGTGAGATACAGCGTCTCAGCTGAATTATTAATTACACTGGACACAGGACAGACATGGTGTTGGATTCCACTCTGCAGTAAACCAAGTTTCTGACAGTACTGTAGAATGATTCTGCTCAAAGCCTTATAAATACAACAAACCAAACACAGTACACCCACCGTTAGCAGGAAGGGGGTGAAAACCACCCAGCAGGCTTTGAAGTACAATAGTAGTTTTGTGCACCAGGGAGGACATCGACAGATCATGTCCACAATGTCCTGACAGAACTGGTTCACCCCTGTAAATCCAGAAGCATATGCAAATATAATATAGATCACAGAGTGCTATCACATCATAAAAAAAGAACTGCAGCTGATATTTACAGACATTTTAACTTTACCAAACCATTGAATGTGATACTGTTGCGATTACTTTTTTTTTTTTATGTGCCATTCAAAGCAGGTTTATGACCGGAGCCAAAAAACATAATAGTTTAACCAAAATGTACTCAGTCTCAGGCCATCTTAGATATGGAGAGGTTTGTTTGTTTGTTTTATAAGAATATTATTAAATAAATTAAATATTGCATTATTTGCTCACCAAGGGATCCTAAGCGGTGAATGGGTGCCGTCAAAATAAGAGTCCAAACAACAATCCACAAGATGTGTGTTTTTAAAACAAATTATTAAATCCCTTCTAGCCAAAATACAAGTCCGTAATGTTCACAACTCATCCAGTAAAAAAATTAATCCTGTGTTGTCTACTCGCGTGAAAATACACAGACGTATTTTTAGATCCGTTTTTGCTTGTAATACGTGCTTGATCTTTATGAATTTCTCTCCTGATTCAGACGAGGTGATTCTTTTCACTTACAAACAAGCCAGTTCATCACTTTACAAAGCGTTAATTGGTGAAGTGGAGTCGTCTGGATTACTAATGGATTAAAGTGAGGTTTTTATCAGCTGTTTGGACTCTCATTCTGACGGCACCCATTCACTGCAGAGGATCCAATGGTGAGTAAATGCTAAATTTCTCCAAATCTGTTCCAATGAACAAACAAACTAATCTTGGATCATTGAGGATGAGTACAGTTTCAGCAAAAAATGTTCATGATGTGAAAATGTCATTGAGACTAGTGATCGACCGATATTTGAAGGCAGATGCCGATATCTTGGAAAGCAGGGAAGCCGGTAGTAGGCAGATTTAACCTAATTTATATTAATTCATATTTAAGAAATTGTAAATAATTAGAAAATAGATTCAAATATAAATGTGACATAACATAAACATATAAGACAAAGTATTTTTCACAAATAAATAAATATTATATCGGCTTTGCTGATATATCGGTCAACCACTAACTGAGACAAAATCTGTGTTGACTTTTTTGACAAATATACGTCACCCATCTAAAATAAATAAACCTTTATTTCATATAATAATAAAAAAATATGTTCTTCATCAGAAGCCCTATCAATATAAGCCCATCACCCATGATGAAATGAAAGTAAGTGTACCATAAAAGAATGAAATCCCAATACACATGAAGAGAGTAATGATGATGAGGCCAAAGCTTGTGCTGAAGGAGTCTATGAGCGTGAACCAGTATATCCCACCCTGTGATGGAAAAACACAAAACAAAATGTATACGCGTATGACAACAAAAACAGAGATAGTGAAGATAATATGAAGATGGACAAGATGCTAAATTATGATATTAAACATTACAGACACATTACTAAATTCTGTTCACATGTATTTATAAAAATGTCAACTACTAAATCCTATTATCAGTCAGTTTGTTGCACTTACATCAGTGATGAGCAGCAGGCCCATGAGATAGAAGGCGAAACAGAGCAGTGCCAGGAACAGCGTCTTGAGCTTCAGGTTGGACCTGAGCTGAGGAAACTCATCCAGCACAGCTGTACAGATCCCCTCCATGTTACCAAACTGTAGGACAGAGAGAAAGAAAACTTCACAGCAACAAGAATTAAACAAAGGACTGGCCTGTCAGGAGCGCGCAAATATGTCATAAGTTTCCCTGACATCTACATCAACAAAATTAAACAGATCCTCAGTTTGCTGTTAGGGCAATACAAGCACTGCCGTGTGCCATCATCTGTTTGCTCTCACATTCATATTTATGCATTTGGCAGACATGTTGTTATTTTAGCATATTCAAGCTATATTTTAGCAGTATGTGTGCATCCTGGGAATTGAATCTGTGACCTTAATGATGGCAGCGTCATGCAAACCATATACGATGCACTTACAGGTGAAACTTATTTATCAATATATATACATACTATCATAGCTATATATAGGGAGAAATTTTCAAATTTCAGATGATGACAGAGGAAAACCGCTGTGTACTCATGCATATTTACTGAAATAAGTGTTGGCTCAGTGACGAGCTGTGCAGTAAGACAGGATGTTTATGTGTCATTTCACACATCTCTTGACAAATCTGCTTCCTGAGCAGAGACGTTTTATACAATCATACATCTTATCTAAAAACACCGATCGCTTTGATTCATGTTATACACAATTCCCATATCTTTTGATTAATTCATTGCCATGACTGTTCTTATAATCATCCCAGTCATTCTATTTGGATTTTTCTTTTTCTTTTTTAAATAAATGGGCCAATTCCAGTCTTTTAAATTCAAATGAAATACTGTGAATTCAAATTATTTTGTGTGTGTACACAATTCAAAAGTCTGCAGATGTTTTTTTTTTTCTTTAAATCAATTTTGTTCAGAAAAGTTGCTTTAAATTAATCAAAAACGACAGTTTTTATAATGTAACAATTTTACTTTAAAAATAGTTTAATGTAATCTAAATGTTTATTACAATTTTTCAGTGTTTTTATACTGTAATAATAATTTAGAATATTACTGATTTAATGTAAAACAAATAAATGCTGCCTTGGCAAGCTTAAAAGGCTTAAGAAAAAATACCCCAAACCTTTGAACTTTACTTTACTTGTGTATGGTATGATGCTAGCAATTAGCCTACCGCATGAAAACCTATCACACTCGAGAGGGTCTTACCAGTGTATCCACTCCCAGCATGAAAAGCATGAGAAAAAACAGAATGGACCAAAACACTGATCCAGGGAGAAGAGCCAGGGCTTCCGGGTAGGCAACAAATGCGAGACCAGGACCTAATACATTCACAAAACGACACATTATGCACTGGCTTTGGAACTGCAAGGATTTTAATTGCTGAGTTATACGGGATGTCAGAAGAGAGAGAAGTAAAATGACAGGCTAAACAAGATGTACCTGAGTCTGCCACCTCACCCACAGGCACGCCCTTCCTCCAAGCCATATGACCCAGGATAGAGAAAATGGCAAAGCCTGCGAAAAAACTGGTTGCGCAGTTCCCTATGGTGATGATAATCGTATCTCTGTAGGATGAGAAATCATTTTGAGACTTTAAAAAAAAATCACGTTTCAGAAGCAAAAACAGTGTTTTCTTACAGTAAAAAGCCTCACCTGATGACATTATTGTCAAATTTATTGTAAGAAGCCATTGACAGGAGACCACCGACCCCAATACCCAACGAATAAAAGATCTGCGATGCTGCATCATTCCAAACCTAAAGTGACAATGTAACACAATACAATACAGAAATGAAGAGAATGGGGGAAATGTAGCATTTCATTAAAAACTGTGTTGTTTAGGAAATCTTACCTGTGCATTGGCCAAATGGACCCAGTTTGGAGTGAGGTAGAAGGCGACACCGTTTAAGGAGCCCTCAAGGGTAGCTCCTCTGATGATGAGGACCACCAGCACAAAATAAGGGAAGGTGGCAGTCACATACACCACCTGACATCAGAAGGAAAAATGGGAAATTACTATCTTTGTGTAGAACATATTGTCATCTACTCTGAAATGGCTTCATATGAATATTACATCCATACCAGGGTTATTATACTTAATTTTAACTTAAGTAATGGATATGACTTTTATAGTTTGAGGTAAAATACATAAACTGAAATAAAATCAAATAAACTTGTTATACTTTAGCTTTAGTTGCCAAAGCAGCATTTTTCCTTTTCATTTAGCTTTAATCTGGGGACTAATAACTATAATGTTTACCTCAATAAACTATGTTTCTATTTATTAATAGTTAATAATAATGGCTTTTATTGGTTTTGCTTCATAGCAGCATGACGCAGCATCACGTTATGGTAAGGGGAGTAACATTTGCATAAGACTCTTGCGGTATTCGGCCAATCACATAGCTGGCCAATCAGAGCACACCTCGCTTTTTTAGAACACCTTATACAAATCTTTAAAAACAAAAAAATGTAATAAACAATAAAACTAGGTAATATTTAAAAGTAAAAATATAAATATACCCCAAAAAGTCTGTAATATCAAAATATCTTAATATTAAAAAAAAAAGAAGCTGGGAAAGAAGCCAGCTGGCTGTTCTGTGGATCTCTGTAAAGCTCTCATGTTTGTCTGGGTGAGGTCTTACCTTGCCAGAGCTGCGAATGCCCTTGAGCATGCAAAGGAAAATGACGACCCAGGCAGCCAGCAAACACAGAGCTAGAGGCCAACGCACTGGACCGGGATCATGCAGCCCTTTGCTGTGCACTACACCCAGAACCTTTTCACTGAACACACAAACAAAGAACTGTGTCATTGGCTGCATCGCATGTTACCAGTCTTTCAGCTGTGGTTTTGTGCTACATTGATATTAATCCTACCACAGAAGACTAGAATAGATTTTTCAGGTCTGTATGTGTCAGTAACAGCAGTACTTTGGACTTGAACGCATGTTTGCTGTACATTATCACACCACTAATTGTGGTATTTTTAGATACAAGGATGTGAACAAACATGAAACACGAGCAAAATTAATTTTGCAACAGCCGTTAATGAAGGTGAGCATGACAGTAAACAATAAATATTTTATATAATTTATTTTAAAAAAATTGTTTCAAAACACAGTAAAAAGTCTAATATTTTGAAAGTATATTTTAAAATATATTATTATAGCCAATCTTCAGTTTCACATGATCAGAACTCTTTCTAGTATGCTGATCTGGTCCTCGAGAAACATTTTTTATTATTATTAAAGTTGAAAACAACTGACCTGCTTAATTGTTCATGGAAATCATGTCATACTTCTTACAGCATTTATAAATAATAAATAAATAAAAGACATTAATTTGAATAAAAAAAGAAAAGAAATCTTACTGATCTCAAACTTCTAATAACTATTAATGTTCATTATTGTTAATGCGAGTATACATGTTTAATATTTTTTAAAGTTATAAATTAACAAATTAAATAGTATTTATAACTTAACATCAATAAATGCTGTAAATATTTTTATATTATATTTGTAAACTATAAATTCATGATACCTAATGAATATATTAATTTTAACTCACTTAAACCTAATTGAAAATTTTACAACTTTCCCAAATTTGCTCTGATTAATAATTTTATTTACACAATTTTCCAGTATTAAAAACTAATTTTACTAAGACCCCAAAATATTAATTACAAATCAATTCAGATCTTTGCACATTATATGAATGTACTTTACATATACTTTAAAGCAGTGATTGCATTAAAATGTAAAAATTTTAATTAAATGAATACATAGTTTTTAGTTTAATTATTCTAAAGTTTATTTCCATTGAACTGTATTTATTTCTAAAAAGACAAAATTGGTAATTTACAGACTAGTTTAGCAAATAAAATTAAAAAATGAGGAAAATAAATTGAGTTCTTACTTCCAAAAGACCTCAGAGGGACTTTGGGTGATATTAGTTTTGTTCTGTGGAGAAAACAAAGATTATTCTGAATTAGAAAAACATTTGTTTCATCTGGATAATGCAGATGACAATCATCATTCGAAGTTTAGCCTCCTAGCAGACAAGTAAGACTTACTCGACAAAGGGGAATGTTTTGAAGGGCATCACATGACCAGGGCAAAGGGCTCTGGAAAGAACTGCCCAGGTAGTAAAATGTCCAAGCGATAATGACATTATAATAGAGACACACAAAAATGGACACACACAGCATCCCTATACCAATCCCTGCAACAAGAACAGAACACCAAAATCATCTCTATTCATTTAGCCCTGTATTTCATTACTAATGATCACAAAACAGAAGGACCAAGGCGGAGCTAAAAGACCAAAATTTACATATTCACCAATACCAAATTTACATATTCACAGTCATATTCACTCATTATGATTGGACTGCTGTATTGATGAATTACAAGTGTAGTGCTATACCTTTGAGGAGGGGACAGCACTTCCAGACGGTGATGGGACCCGCGGCTCCATACTGGCCCAGGCTGAGCTCCATGAGGAACAGAGGCATTCCCGTGAAGAAGAGCATGATGAAGTACGGGATAAGAAACACACCTGCAACAAGTCAAGGTTTATGACATTATAAACATTATTTTTCCATTTGAATTGCTGTTGTTAATATTTATTGTTGAACAATAAACCGCTTCTATTCATACCAACAGTAAATACAAGATTCAAATGCAAGATACACCTGCATAAGCATCACAGCTCAGCAAGTTAGAGCGTGTGCATTAACCACTACGCTACAACCTCAAATTATGTCATTTTGTGCCAGTGACTCAACCCTCCTAAATCACAGGCACTTGTCAGGAGGATTCTTTTCAGGATTCGTATTCACATATTTTACATTATACAAGTCTACTAAAACCATGCATAACATTTTATAAACACTACTATAAATACAACGCATATATTCAAACTTTTTTGTGCATTACAAGAGCTCTTATTACTGGATTTCACAAATCATTTCATGAACAGAACTGAAACCACGTGTGTGTCTGTCTACATTTCAGTGTGTAATATATAAGAGAAATGGGAGCAATTTCTTTCAGACACCACCAGTTCTCATTGTGTTTCATGTTTGGGATTTAGTTCAGAGTTTACCTTGTTTAATGCAATCCATCATTTTGTTTTTTTACTAATTATTCAATCTCTTTATCGTAATTGTAAGTTAGTATCTCGTTTTTAAGAATTGTAACATGAAACATAAAATCTTTTCTAAAATCCAGCTCAAGGAAATTATAGTATTTCTGTACATCACCGTCCAACTATCCATGAGCTGACCTTTTCATTTGTATTATTAACATCTTTACATTGCAAATTTAACTTGGTTAAGGCAAATTTGTTTCAGAGGTTTAAAGAGGAATGTGTCCTCCCTACTACAGGGAAAGGTTTTTGGTTTTGGTTGGTTGGACAGGAGGATAGATTTCATCTTAGAGTAACCAAACAGCCCAGATTACCAATGAAAGACCCATTTACACAGAAAGTTCATAAAATCTTTTTTTTTTTGTGGAAAATCATAGTGACTTATTTCAGACAGTTTTGTTAAGGTGCGGTCACTTTAGTGAAAGTTTTCTGTTGGTCAACAGCCATTTGGCAACACCAACACGTGCCGCCATATTGCTATTCACTAGTATTCGCAAACATTCTATTGAATGAATAGGAAATAATACGACTTTAATGCGAAAACATCACCTAACCAGTCAACACTTTCATATCTGATTCCTCCCTCCCCGGAAATAGGATGTCGCTGGTCTTGGTTAATAGCAGGTGGCAGTAATGCATTAATTTAGTTTGTTTTCCGCCCTTGAAATGAAGAAAGAAGAAGCTCCACCACAGGTACTGAATGTCCTTCAGTTAAGCCGCGCCGTACCCCACAGACAAGTGAAATAAAATAAAATGGTGTCGTAATAATTTCGAAGTGATTTGCGCATTTATACCTCTTCTTTTATATTAATTTTGTGAGGACACACTTCTCTTGCCTCGCACAAAAAATACTAATTTAAACATAAATGACTAAAACTTCTTGAATTTAACCTGTGTGCAGTTTTGCCACATCCTTTAGCGAACTTCGTGTCACACTTGTAGGCTGCACAGCGGGTCATTTTTGAAGTGAACTACCAATCCCTGTAGCGCAGACATTGGAGCCATCTGTCGGTAGGGAATAGTAAGATGCGGATCGAACACTACCGGTGGCTTCAATGCCTGACGGCAGTTTAGAGTGCAATGAGCGATCCAGTCATTATATATAGATCAGTGGTTTTTGACCTACACTGTACAAGACCCGAGAACTCTCGGCTCTCTAGGTTTGTTCATTAGCATGGACTTGCTAACACTATAGACTATAGAATACCCAAGGCGTGTCCCTCGTATAGTTTTGAATGGGGGAACTCTCGTTACTTTCTCGTTAAATTTTGCTGTCACTCACCTCCTCCATTTCGGTAGCAGAGGTAGGGAAACCTCCAGACATTTCCCAGGCCCACGCAATAGCCAATACAGGACAGCAGAAATTCATATTTGCCGCCCCACTGCTCTCTGGGAGGTTGAGTGGGAGGAGCTGGTGTAGAGGATGGAGGCTGGTGCTCAGTTTGAGTCAGGGATACAGGGCTGGAGACATCAGGAGAAGACACAAACCCGTTCTGCTGTCCTGGACTCTGTCAAGAAAATCATTCAAAGCTTATGATCATTGATCAAACACAACCATGTAACAGAACATCAGCACAGCTCTTCGTCATCCAGTAATTAAGTCAGAAGATATAAATCTGAGGCTGTCAGCAGGATTTTGGTATCACCCTGGCAACCATTTAGAGTACCCTATCAACGGCACTGAAACAACAAGAAGCCAAAGATTTGTAAAGACGTGAAGGTTGGGTCTTTTGATACACATTGCAGAGACCAAGCTGACCATTAGTTCCTCAAATTGTCTTGGCTGTATAGTGAACTACTACTGTACTGTATATTGTATCCAGCTGTAAACTAGCTTTTAAAACTCTTCACCATGGCTTTCTCGGCATCAAAGTTTGCCTAAGGGTTTTTAAATATAGTTTACATTACTTCTCTTTTCAGCTGTATACAAAAAAACAGCCTACTTTTGTTTACTATGCAGTCCAGATTACGGAAGTAATGGTCAGTTTGGTCTATCTTGTGTGTATCCTAGTGAGACAAAAGGGAAGTAACTTGATTGCTAATTTAAGGAACATGACACTCAACTGAACACTGCTGTCACTAACATAATTTGCATTCTTTTTCATCATCAGAATATTTATAATATTAATAATAATTACTATTAGTGGATTTTTCTCTATTTTATGATTCTGACTAAATAAGAAGGTCCGAAAGGTGTAGTTCATCCAAAAATCAACAAGAGTCACCATCCACTGTCATTGTATGGTAATAAGATGCAATACAATTTAACTTTAATTAATTAACTTTAGTTCATCTCTTGTGCTGGGGTAGAGTTATTTTTGGAGCCAAATAAGAGTGATTATATAATGTCAGAATTTGAATAAAATATTCCATAGCACACATTTATTAATGCTATTTAAAAAACGCACGCAGAAGAGTGAAACCGTGGCAAAACGCAGCCACGGAATGAGGACAGACGGGTTATGTTACCTCGACAGACCAGCAAGCCAAGTCTCTTTCAAAACTCAAATAACATCAAAACATAAAAAGTTTCTAGTTTAAAATAAGTATTGGTGTGTGTTTTATGTACCTCTCTCGCAGGAGCGGTGTTCACGGCCACACCGTTTCCAGGTGCTGTTCTCGTCTCCTCACTCGGCATCTCCCCAGCGCTTTTCTTCTGATGCTCGCTACATTGTTCACTAAATGGTTTCATCGAAACTCCTGATGACTTTTAGAACAAACTGTAAAGTTTTAGAGCCCTTACATAGACAATGTTAGAATAAAGAAGCGTCGCCTTGAATAAAAAGCGCAGGTGGACTGCGATCATCCATGTTGCTGGTTGGGGGAGGGAGAAGAACGGTCGACGAGGGGAGGCGCCGGTGAGTGTGTTCCGTACACAGTGCTCTCACCTTTCCTGCAGGTAAACTCGTAATGCCCCTCCTAAGAGACCCGGTCATTCCCTTCCTCCATCATTTTAATATTTATCGGTACGTACTTAGGTTCCAGGCTTTCTTTGTTGACAAGTCCCGTTTCAGTTTAGGCTAATGTGTCTCAGATCAAACGTGAAACCTTTATTTTAGCCTAGCTAAAATGCAAAAACTCCAAAAAAACTGGCGGTTGTTGTCGGTTTTTAAACATCTCGCTCTACGAAGCGAATTGGTCTCATTGCAACAGGAAGCAACTTCACCGTGTTCACTAAAACAGCAGGAAACCGCAGTGTGTGCTGGCTTTGGTATGACACAAACTCGATTTGAGAGTCAACAACAAACCCAGAAATGTAATTAATTTTTAATAAATGTATATAGCTGTATTCAGTTAATATAAACCATTATAAATAGCCTACATGTGAATATCAAAAGGTGGCAATGCTCAATGGAATTAATAAACACATTCGTTTTCTACACGTTTTTAAATAGGCTACTAAGCTGCCCAAAAAAACAAGAAACTAGTGTAAAAAAAATATTATTATTATTAATAATTAGGCTATTATTATTATTATTATTAGTGAGGTTTTGTCAGCTTTGGGGTTCCTTAAAGCTCTTGAAATTAGCACCTTGGAATCCTTGGCAACGAGGGTTGACAGATGGGCTCCACAGCGCCCCCTTGAATGCTGTGGTCAATATATCATATATACTTGTGGACGCCCGTTTCTGCCACTGAATAAAGAATTAAATAGATTAAATAAATAAAACTAAAACTTAAATAAAACTTTTTATAGAAACTCGCAATTACAAGTTATAAATTCAGAATTGTGAGATATAAAGTTGCCATTCTGAGACCATATCTTTTTTCTTCATGGACTCGCTATTGTCAGTTTATAACTCACAACTGTTCTGAACAAGTTCTCAGAAAGACCTAACCTCTCAGAAAGACCTTTTTCATTATCATGGGCTCTCCATGGGTTCCATAGTGTAGTGGTTATCACGTCTGCTTTACACGCAGAAGGTCCTGGGTTCGAGCCCCAGTGGAACCACAGTTTTTGGGCAGTCGTGCCGGTTTCACACTGCACGCGCCAGCAGGGCGTAAGCGACGTACGCAGAGCAGGAGCAGCGCGCGCAACTGAACCACGGCTTGTACTACCGCAGACATGCATTATTTCTGGATGCAGATGCTAGATTGGTTAGGTTACGCTTATTCAAGATCCAAGACAAATTTCAAAAAGACTTCGAACAATAAAGTGTATTTGGATTGAATTATTGAATTGAAGAATCGTAAAGCTAACAAATGCCTCTAGTTTTGTTCATTTAACAGTCCTTTGAGGTTTGGGCAAAAACCAGTGTAAATTGTGTTTTTTGCATTTTATTTTTGCATATGGTGAGTGTGAAACACGAAACACATCAATTACACGATTTTATGGTAAAATGTGTTACTTTTCATGTTAATCGGGCCAGTTTAGATCATGAACAACGCACTGTCACGTTAATTCTGCTTCTGCTCTGCTCCTGCTACGCGCTGCCGCCTCGCTCCTGCGTGCTGAAATATGAAAATACGCGCTGCTTACGCAACCTAGGGTGTTGGACTTATAACCCAAAGATCGTGGGTTCGAGGCCCAGGTCCGGCAGGGATTGTGGGTGGGGGCAGTGAATAACCAGCGCTCTCTCCACCTTCAATACCACGACTGAGGTGAGACCCTTGAGCAAGGCATCAATGGCTGCCTGCTGCTGTGCGTGTGTGTGGTTGTTCACTTCTCACTGCTGTGTGTGTTTACTTGGATGGGTATACAGTGGGTATGGAAAGTATTCAGTATTCAATATTGATTGGACTTGATTAGGATAGCCACAGCTCACAATGCATGTCAGTGCAAATGAGAATTATGAGGTCAAAGGAACTGCCTGAAGAATTGTGGCAAGGCTCAGATCTGACCAAGGTTACAAAACAATTATGCTGCACTTAATAAGGTTCCTAAGAGCACAGTGGCCTCCATAATCCTTAAATGGAAGACGTTTGGGATGACCAGAACCTTTCCTAGAGCCAGTGGCGGTTTTAGGCATGGGCGCACTAGCACTCGCTCGACCCTCTGCGCTCCCTCAACTGCTTAACCCCTGCTCGCTCGCCAAGTACAGAAAAGTTCAGATCTCTCCGCTCTTGTGATTGGTTATTTTCAACACATACCGCTTGTCATGACTTTTTGGAAAAGTGTGTGGGTGATTTTTTTTATAAACATTGTATAAACAATGCAACACCAATACATATTTGCAGTAGAATATAAAAATCTGGTATAAAACATGAAAAATGAATAGTCTAGTCATTTCAATAATTGAGAATCAATTCAGAATACTATAAATCCGTTTTTGAAATGATTTCTTCATATCACACATTTAAGCAAATCTTTTAAAAAACATAACAGCATACACTATCCACCTTCACCGTGTCAAACATCAATTAATAATTGCTACATAATTTTCATATCTGACAAGTCTTGGGATCATTTTTTTTTTTGGCACTATTTACACCAAGTTCACATAGCATTTTCTGATATTTATACCACTTATTCCAAGTGACAGTTATCTGCACCTCAGTATTACAGTGCATTATAAAACAGAATGCAACTTTGTGTAAATGTTCATTTTATTTCACATCATTAAATACATGCCTTGGATGACACATTTTTTGGGAAAATAATTCTGTGTTTTTCTGTCAATATGGGGTGCTGTGTGTACATTGAATGGAATGCCATTTTTAAACAACACAGTACTAATGTTTTAAAATGTTTTAAAGTTGAGAAATCAACA
>JAUYWG010000022.1:4372642-4388395 GCA_034779775.1 Enteromius afrohamiltoni | reverse complement strand
GATTGACAAATAAATAAATAGAATCAGTTGGTTTGTACTGTACTGCAAATAAAGTTTTATCTAATTATTTTAATTACCTGGAGCAAGGTACGAGTGTTAAAGTAAGAGCGCTCTGCTTCACCACAAGCCTCCCTCCCTAAGTATTATGGATATTGTCCCAGAGTTTATTCATGTGGTTATTGTTGCCCAGCCTGTCATGGTGGATTGTCTTGAACTGGAGCCAGCGCAGAGCCTATTTACTACACGCAGGTCTAAGATTTGTTGCAGCAACTTACTACTCTACTCTACTCTACACTAATATTATAAAACATTATAGAATAGTGCATAAGTCCATGAGCACTCATGCAACATAACAAGATGGAGGGAAGTTTCTGAGTGAAGAGCATAAAACAATGAACTGGAAGGCAGCCCCACACTTGCTGTTTTTGCACTTGACTGCTTATTTTTCCTGCATTTGTGCCAAAAGTGTTTTGTACTTGATGGGATACTTACGGTGTTGTGAAAATGCAAGTTTACATAGCTTTATTTTTATTTTAAATAATGAATTAAAAAAGAAAATACATGTCTGTTCTGTAGTCTCTATAACATGACAGTCTGCATCTAATCTGCAAATTTGTAAAAAATAAAATAACACCACTACTCATCTTTGAGCCAACTTTTGTATTTCTACAAAATTATATGTAATAATATTATATTAATATTTAACTTGGCCTACATGCTACCTCTCTGCAAAAATCTTTATAAAGTCTTAGAAGGCATACAGCAAAAATTACTAGGCACCGTACAGTAATTACTGTTTTTCATTATTATAATTATAAGTTTAGGGTTGGGCAGGTGTAGACGTTAACAAAACACTATTCTAATAGGTAAAAAGTTCAAAATAATGTTAACGTCCGGTTTTTGCTGTATCAGCTCCAGCCACAACCTTCCAAAACATGATGCATAATGGGATACACTAAACCTGGAAAACCGCTTTTGAGCTCTATTCAAGATAGTATGAATGTAGTGTGCGTTAAGGGTCTGCGCTTTGCCATGTTTGTGACAGTTTCGCTTTACACTTCCTGTGGCGCGCACTCGCTCTCAAAGTGGCCAAGACCGCAAGTGTGGGTATTTGGACAAAGCCAAAGCCAAAAGCCCGCTAAAGGTTTAGGGTGCGATTTGGAGCTGGACCTTTTTCAAAAATGAAACGATTTTCTGTTCCTGTTCCGTCTAGTACGAGGAGGAGCGAGGGACCATTGGCTGAGATTGTGTACCGGATGTGACGACGGTCGTAGTTCTGGCGGGTTTTGAGACGCGTCGCTCGCGCTCAATACTTCACAACAACAGTCTGCAGAAGAACCAGCTGAGGGACCGGTCAGCAAAATAGCACTTTATCCACAAAAACGCCTAATTATTATTATTTAAACACCGTTTTCCCCCTCTGTGCTCTTTAGCAGAGACATCAACCATGCACGTGATCAAGAGAGGTAAAGTCCCATTCTTCCTACGTTACTTGTTTATCTGCAGTATTCTCAACAAATGTACAATTTGTATGCCAATTTACTTAACCTTATTTACATTAGCATACAAATTATACGTTTACGTCATTCTCATAACCAAATGTCTAATTCTTAAATTGAAGATGTTACGGATGGACCTTAATCGTTGAACTTTAACTTAGCCGTGTTAAAACATAAAGAGAAGAACGTGGATGCGTTCGTATGAAGTCTCGTATTTATAAAGTTGCATTTTTATAAGTGTGCTATTGTTATTTTTTATAGTTACATAAATTTACCCTTGAGAAGCATGTTTGTTCACGTTAACTTAATTGCACCTGACTAACGTTAGTGGTGTTCTTTGTTAACTCGGTTGGCGCCAACAGCTTCTTTGACTAACGTTAGGTCATCCAATAAATAATGAATGAATGTTAGATGCTGCATGAATCATAAATTGTCTTGTAACGTTAACGTGTTCTGCTATTTTAAAATTGTTTTGCTATAATTAGCATCGTATTTTTAAGCACTTTTCACGTTCTTATTGACTATTTCTATCCTCTCCATCTTTTATTGAACATAAGAGGTATTCTTGCTTGACTATTGTTATTACAACTTAGCTCGTTTTTATTAATCTGTGTTTATTTCTCTGTCTCAGATGGTCGCCAGGAGCGTGTTATGTTCGACAAAATCACATCACGCATCCAGAAACTTTGCTACGGACTCAATGCTGAGTTTGTTGATCCGGTAAGTTATGAAATAGCCTACATCACAACTTATTTCTAAATTCAGCTATTGCCCATTTCAGCGCTTTCAATTCTTTAGATGCCACCAACAACCTCATGACAAGATCCTTAATTATTTAGTTTTAATCCAATTTATCATTTTAATCTCTTTGGTACTTTTTATTTTTCTCTCTTTGCCCAATTACTATTATGATTTATTATTCGTCAAACAGTAGATCAATATCAGGCCTGTCAGAATATTACAACACCATAGAAATATTTAAAGAAACAATCCATAAAGACCTGTTTAGTAACTTGCACAACACCCTATACTCTCTTATCCTTCCTTATGGCCCTGCATACAAAATATGGCTTATAATGTGAAATATGTAAGTATTAGGAACTGGCTCCTTAAATACTCCAGCATTTTTGGTTATAAAGATAAGATTAATACATATCTTAAATCCATAAAGACTGTTTGTTTGTGTGAGCTCACAATGCAATTTTGTAAAATAATAAAAAAAAATCTCAGACAGTGAACTTGGGTTTATAATTTTGCATCACAGGCAATAAAATGTAGGGAAATGTTTACTTTCAAATGAATCAGTTCAAATGGAAAACAAATATTCTCCGATTTTGTAATCCATGTAAACACAGGCACATCTCTGATGACGAGTCAGTTTATCTCTTAAACCGAGACAAAGAAACTTGATCATCAGCAAATGCTAAAATGTTAATGCATTCATAATCATAGCTTCTGTGGTGTGATGTGGCAAACTTTATGCGTGCGCTTGAGCACATATTTGGCTTTGTAGGCAATTAAGGCTAATTATAATGGTTTATTAATAAACATGTTGGCGCCCATCGCCTTGCGTCGCAAGTTCGATTCCCAGCTCGCAGACCATTCCCGATCCCATCCCCTTATCTCTCTAGCACTTCACTTCCTGTCAGTTGTGATCCATCCTATCTAATAAAGGCAAAATGCCAAATAATAAATCTTTAAAAAAAAATAATAATAAATAAATTTATAAATAAACTAATCCCTAAAATGAAAGACGAGTCGACCAGAAAAATCCTTAGTCAAGGACAGCCCTATTAATAATCAAATGTAAAGCTCTGAGCCTAAATCGAGTGGTTTTGCTTTGCAGACTCAGATCACCATGAAGGTGATTCAGGGCCTTTACAGCGGCGTTACCACAGTGGAGCTGGACACCCTGGCTGCTGAGATCGCTGCCACCCTCACCACCAAACACCCTGACTATGCCATTCTGGCGGCCCGCATCACAGTGTCCAACCTCCACAAAGAAACCAAGAAGGTCTTCAGCGGTGAGTTACTACGCATCACTTGTTCATGTCTGTAGGACACTTTACTTCAGTCTAAATTGGATCCTAATTCTATTTGCTGCTACTTACCTTCTCCAATCACAGAGGTTATGGAGGATCTCTACAACTATGTGAATCCCCTGAATGGCCGCCACTCGCCTATGATTTCAAAGGAAACCCTCGACATTGTTTTGGCCAACAAAGATGTAAGTATGATATGCTGATGTATGATCTGTCTTTTTGGGTTTTTTTGCAACAAAGTTGTACTCATGTGATTTGTCCTTGTTTCCCTAGCGGCTCAACTCAGCCATCATTTTTGACCGAGACTTCTCTTACAATTTCTTTGGCTTTAAGGTATTTTCAGAATATAAAATGCAAAATCTAAATGTTGTTAATCTGATTATATGGTGTTTATCTTACTTTTTTTAATATCTTATAGACATTGGAGCGCTCGTATCTGCTGAAGATCAATGGAAAGGGTAAGTCGATTCTTATTTGGGTACAGTTGTGGCCAAAATCTTTAGAATACTAGTATTTTCATCTGCTTAAAATTGGTTTGAAGTCAGTTGTTTCTGTTTTTTTGAGTAAGCATGTCAGTACGAAATATCAGTTTACATTTCCAAGCATACATTTTGCCATTAATAGTAATAATCCAGTGAAAATTGTTAGGACAAGGGGTCTTGACAACATCCAGTGTTCTACACGGAGATCTAATCTCATTATCGTCCAGCCTGTCTGAAATGACAAGAAGAAACAAAACAGACACAGACTAAACCAAAAACGACTGTGGCAGCGTCTCCAAGAGACCTACATGCAAAATGAATATTCGGAAATGGATATTTGCTATTGACACACTACAGTAAAAGATATAAATAACCGACTTAAACTGGTAAAGGTAGATGACAATTAGAATTAAATGCAGTTGAGTTAAAGAAGAGCAAAGACACTCATCTGGAGGATGGAAATGCAAAATGTTCCTGTGACACCTTGAACGCATTGTTTTCAGTTGCTGAGCGGCCACAGCACATGCTGATGAGAGTGTCCGTGGGAATCCATAAGGAAGACATAGGAGCAGCTATAGAAACCTACAACCTGCTGTCTGAGAAGTGGTTCACTCACGCTTCTCCTACACTCTTCAACGCTGGCACCAACCGGCCACAGCTCTCCAGGTAGGAGAAGATACAATCACTATACAACAATCAGACACAAGGGGGCAGTTTTTCAAAACCAATGCCTGATTTTGGTGTTGATACAGTCGACTTCTATAGATTATATATAATACAAGCAGTTTTGTTTTGTCAAATGTGCAGTTGCTTCCTGCTTGCTATGAAAGATGACAGTATTGAGGGGATCTATGACACCCTGAAGCAGTGCGCCCTCATTTCTAAGTCTGCTGGGGGTATCGGGGTTGCAGTAAGCTGCATTAGAGCTACAGGAAGCTATATTGCAGGGGTGAGTTTTCTCTATTTTCAGTTTTAGATTTACTGGTGTTATTAAACCCAGCAGTTGGGATCATTTTTGTGTTTCTAAATTTTTTTTGTTACCTAGACTAATGGCAACTCAAATGGCCTGGTTCCTATGCTCCGTGTCTACAACAACACAGCACGCTATGTGGATCAAGGAGGAAATAAGGTAAGGCTTTATGCTTATGATTTTCAGGAGGTGGTTTAAGTTTGGCTTGACTGACATCCTCTCTTCTCCTCCTCAATCAGAGACCAGGAGCTTTTGCTATGTACCTGGAGCCCTGGCATTTTGACATTTTCGACTTCCTAGAGCTTAAAAAGAATACTGGTAAAGAGGAACAGAGAGCTAGAGATCTGTTTTACGCCCTCTGGATCCCTGATCTCTTCATGAAGCGAGTGGAAACAAATGCGGTGAGCACATTTCAAACGTTTCTTAAAGGAATAGTACAAAAATTTTTTAATTCTGCCGTTAATTACTCACCCTCTTCGCAAACCCTCATCCAAACTTATACCTTCTTTAATCTTCAGAACAAAAATGTAGGCTCTCGCTCTCCAAAGAAAACAATGCAATTGAAATGTTACCAGGTCCAGAAATGTAGTTAGGACATTGATATAATAGTCCATATGACATCAGGGGTTTAAACATAATCTTTCAACACTACGTGAAGACCTCTTTCTGGACCTGAGAACATTTCTGGCTCAGAGAGCTCTCGGATTTCATCAAAAAATATCTTAATTTGTGTTCTGAAAATGAAAAAAAGGTCTTTGAGCATTTGGATCGACATGAGGGAGAGTGAGTAATTCTAGAACATCCCTCCTAATACGACTGTATAAAAAATAAACTTTGCCATCACAAGAAGAAATGACATTTTAAAAGGTTGTCCTTTCTGGATAATCTCCAGATTTTGAGTGTTCGTATTGTTGTATATTTATTTCTATAATCCTTTAGGTTTGGCTTAGTTTATTTTGCTTTATTTTAAGCAAACTCATGTGAGTCTTATCCCATGTAGGACTGGTCTCTGATGTGCCCCAGTGACAGTCCCGGGCTGGATGAGTGCTGGGGAGAGGAATTTGAAAAGCTCTACACAAAGTATAAAACAAGTTACTCTTGCTGCTACTATAAAACTTTAAACATCTATTAATGTCTCGGTTTAATTCGATGATCTTTTGTTCCAGATATGAGAAGGAGGGCAGAGCCAAGCGGGTGGTGAAGGCTCAGCAGCTGTGGTATGCCATCATTGAGTCTCAGACAGAGACTGGCACACCCTACATGCTCTACAAAGACGCCTGTAACCGCAAGAGCAACCAGCAGAACCTGGGCACCATCAAATGCAGTAACTTGTGCACAGAGATTGTAGAGTACACCAGTAAGGATGAGGTAAGTGCAGAATAAATAAAGTATAATGTAGCTTATTTTACTTCATTTAAACATGATTATACATGATTTTATCTTGCAGGTGGCTGTTTGCAATTTGGCATCCATTGCACTTAACATGTATGTCACCCCAGAGCGAACTTTTGACTTCCAGAAGTTGGCTTCAGTCACAAAAGTCATTGTGAAGAACCTGAACAAAATCATTGATATCAACTACTACCCCGTGCAAGAGGTAAGGTGCATTTTTGCGCTTTAGCCATCCTAACTTAATTAGTAATTTGCTGCAGAGGCTGATCTTGTCTCTCACACACAATAGGCAGAGAACTCCAACAAGCGCCACAGGCCTATCGGTATCGGCGTACAGGGTCTGGCCGATGCCTTTATCCTCATGCGTTTTCCCTTTGAAAGCACAGAGGCTCAACACCTCAATACACAGATCTTTGAGACCATCTACTATGCTGCGCTGGAGTCCAGCTGTGAGTTGGCTGCAGAATTTGGGCCGTATGAAACATACGCTGGGTCTCCTGTGAGCAAGGGCGTAAGTTGGATCCTATATAATATAAGCAGTTTCTGTGGGTCTTGAAGTATTGATTTCCATTTGCAAATCAAGGGCCTAAAAAGGTCTTTAATCAGGCCAGGGAGTTTTGCTAAATATAATTAAATTGTCATTGACCTGTTCCTATCAATTCGTCCCTCAAGTTTAATTTTATTGGTCTTGGAAGGAAACTGGACATCAGTTGAGGTTTACAGAGCTCTAATTGTTCCTGGTATTATTTCACAGATCCTGCAGTATGATATGTGGGATAAGACGCCTACAGACCTGTGGGACTGGGCAGCACTCAAGGAGAAGATTGCAAAGTTAGTAACCACTTGCATGATTCAGAACTTCAACAAATCTGTGGAAGACCTGGAAATCTAATTGACATGGGAAAATGTTTTAGTACTTAATTTAATAATTGTAGTTACAAGTTACATAAGTAACGCAAGTTAAAAATAAGATAAAAAATTAGATCTAAATTGTGTAATAAAAAAAAAAAAAAACGATCTAAAGTTAAATGGGTCATGTCATATATAAATGATTTTTACTAACCAGGCATGGAGTGTATAACAGTCTGCTGCTGGCTCCTATGCCCACTGCCTCCACGGCTCAGATCCTGGGAAACAATGAGTCAATCGAGCCGTACACTAGCAACATCTACACACGCAGAGTTCTGTCCGGAGAGTTTCAGGTGAGCCTGATGTTACAGTGAACGGTTCCAAGAACAGATGAACTGATGCCTTTGTAAAAACCTAAACTGGCGGGTTACATTTACCTCTAGATTGTGAACCCACATCTTCTCAAAGACCTCACGGAACGAGGACTTTGGAATGAAGAAATGAAAAACCAGCTAATTGCTCACAACGGATCCATCCAGGTTAGTTGGTACTTCTAAATTGGATGACCCCACGCCCCCTCATTTTTGCATTCGTCCTTTTCTAAATCCCCTTCTGTTTTGCAGGGCATTCCCACAATACCAGATGACCTGAAGGAGCTGTATAAGACTGTGTGGGAGATCTCTCAAAAGACCATCCTAAAAATGGCTGCAGATAGAGGAGCCTTCATCGACCAGAGCCAGTCCCTCAACATCCACATTGCTGAACCCAACTATGGCAAACTGACCAGCATGCACTTTTATGGCTGGAAGCAGGTAAGCTTAGATCATTTCTGAGCCTGGATTTGGAAATTTCTAGAAATGTACTATTTATAAGTCAAACGATAAACTGTACGTCTGCCAATCTCCACAGGGTCTTAAAACAGGGATGTACTACCTGAGAACTAAACCAGCTGCGGCCCCCATCCAGTTCACTCTCAACAAAGAAAAACTGAAGGAGACGCAGACAAGTACAAGCAACGAGGAGGAAACCAAAGAACGCAACAAGGCTGCTATGGTGTGTTCGCTGGAGAACCGTGACGAGTGTCTGATGTGCGGTTCATGAACTCAAGTGTTGTTGACAATGACCATTTAGGATGGTTGCCAATATGCATCTTGTACAGTATTATTAAAAGGGCTATAAAGAATATAGTAATTTTCTTTGTATTAATAATTTACTTCTGGGTTTGTATACAAAAAATACAATAAAATAATTTTGCGGAGCTCAAACTTCATGAAAAGAGGGTTTGGATTCATTTCTATTGATTTTCAAGGTTTACAGTAAATTAAAGAAATGGTTGGAGCTATAGTTTTGAAAGGGACGTGTGATTCTGTTTAGGTAAGATTACCTTTTTAGTTTATAGATTCCTATAAAATGATAATGTACTGGTGCTACGTAGGTTGTCTGATGTAATTCACCAGTATTACCCTGTGTGCAGTAACCGGTCATTTATTACTATGGTTATGGGAACAGGTGTGACGTTCCAGTAGAGGTGCACGGGGAGGGTCTGAGGCTGCAGTGATTGCTTAATGAATACTCACCGAGGCCTCATGGGGAAATATCGCTATTGTCACAAACAGCAGGTGTTGAACAAGCTGCAACATGTACATGTGGTCTCTGGGGCGATTAAATGTGCTTTCATACATTTCTTTAACCATCTTTCCATCTGTGTATTATGGGTTTTTCTATTGAGTTAAAATGATTTAATTACTGCTTTTACTAGGAATCCTAGTATGATGACTTTATATTGCTTATTATACAATATCATGAAATTTACAGTTTCAGAAGACCAAAATGCTGCTTTCGTTATACAGTGTGTATTATATAATGGAAACTGAAAAATAGACTACTGTTCAAAGGTTTGAAGTTGGCAAGAAATACCGCTAAAGAGTACCATTGTAAAATAACATTGTAACGTTATAGTGTATTCAGTAGTTTCTACTGTTCAAACCAATTGCCATTTATAAAAATGAATACAGAACAAGTTTCAAAAGACTCAAATTAACAGAACAATATTCAAATTAAACAGTATTCAAATGTCAGTATGTTTAAAGTTAATGTGTTAAACTACACCACTGAACATTGTTACTTATGAGAAAAGCCAAAAGCTGTAGAATAATTTGCTTTCAGGTATGGTTTGTTTGTTTAACTGTAATGACATTGACATTTTCAGTGTGACAAGTGTTCAAACACTTTCCGAGGCCACTGTGACAAAGCATTTATTACCTTAAAACACTAAAAATGCTTTCAGCTAGGTTCATGGTTTTCATACACTAGTCGTTTCAAACTAACTGCTTCAGATCTTTAAGGACTGCTAGTTGAGGTCAAATTCTTGGGAACCAAAACCGGTGTCTTGAGAGTCAGCGCTGCCGGTCGGAGATGATGCTTGGTTTCCAATGAAAGTGAAATTCTTCTCTAGTTTTTCCTCGATCCTCTTTGCTAAGAAACTCACTAGGTTTGTTTGATTCAGGTCAATCTTGATTCCCTCACCTGCTTTTTCATCCATGACTTCAACTACATCGTCATTTGTCGTTTCGTTACTTTCCTCAACCTCTCCATTTTCTTCTGTCTCTGCTTCATTTAGATCCTCTCCTCCTGTTGCCTCATCTGTATTTAACTCCTCCACATTATCGCTGACTTCCTCTGCTATCATCTCATCTTCTGTTTTCTCACTAGCTTCACTTTCAGCATCTGTATTGGACTCTATATCTATGACTGTCTCACTTGTATTCTCTGTATACTTTTCACCGTCTCCCTCTAAGGCCATTTCAGTGACATCATCATTTCCTGTCTCCACGTCCCCCTCATCTTCTCCCTGCTCTGTCTCATTCATGTCTTCCACAGCATTATCGGTTTCTCCCTCGCTGTTTTCTTCTTGCTTGTTTGACTTCCTGTCTGGCTCTATGTCAGTCCGTGACTCTTCATCTTCTACAGTCTCTTCTGCTGGTTCTTCGTGGAGCTCATGTATTGGAACAGTATTTCTCTCGTTGCCGCTGAAGCCCCTGAAGTTGTTTTTTGCTCCAAGTATGTACTTCCCCAGGAAAGAAGATCCTCCGGACGGGTCTCCTTTAGGGTTGTCTGAGTGGCCAAACAGGTCAGTTTGTATGTGTTTCATTTCAGTGTGAAGCTGGCCGATCACTTTGCTCAGCTCTGTGATCCTGTTCCCAACGTCTGGAGAAAAGACATTCCAGGTAATTTCAACATTTTTCACTGCATGTATAAACTACATTATGAATATAGTTATATACTCATTTGTATAAAGGGGACCAGAGCCCCTTCTATGAGGGTTCATCAAACTTCCAAGGGCCTCAAGATGACTCGTTTAAAATAAAGTGTATATATATATATATATATGTGTGTGTGTGTGTGTGTGTGTGTTAAGTACTATATCAATAAGCTTTTACTTAAGATGTAAGTGTGTGTGGTCCTAAGACAAGAGGCATTATTAAAAAAGAAAAAGTAGATGATTCATGTGTGCTAAAAGTAATTTTAACAAATATCAGACCAATCCAAACCGATTTTATGGGGTCTTTAATAAAACATGATGAAGACATTAAGAAAGGTTTTTCAATCTTACCTTTGCGTTTTGTCTCTTCAAACTCTCTCCTGGCAGATTCGATGTAGCGCTGAACCAGAGCGCGGATGACCTGCTGTCTGTATGAAATCCGGTTCTCCCCTGGAGTCCCATCATCCTTCTGTGTCGGATTTTCAAAATAGACACAGGAAGCATGGGTTTTGTTGAACATGCTATGATTAGTCATTCATTATACATTCTCATCAAAACAGCAATAAGCAACTATACTGAGCACATCAGTGTAAGTATGCAAAGCCTAATATAGAGTGAAGATGAGCTGTATTCCTGAAAGACTGAAGTGTACCATAGATGCAAGAGGGGGGTAGTCTGGAGGAGAGTTACAGTTGAAGCAGCAGCAGCAGATCCGTCTGAATATTCCTCTAAAATATAAAGGACAAAATAAAACAGTGAGAATAAAATGACATTTTTGTCTTTTACAACTGGTTGAAACTAAACTGAATGCCACCTAAAAAATAATTATATATTAAAACATGTAGATAAATCAATCATTTGTTGAACTGACAAAAAGCATAATTTAAGCAGCCTTTTATTTAATGTTTTATTATTAAATGTCATAATCACTTTTCAAATGCACAAATAAATAGATGTTTATTTTTAATTTACTTAAATGCAATTATAATTTTTTATATTTTATATTAATTTATTATTATATATATTTAAGAAAACAGCTGAGTTTATTTAAATTTGGTTAAATGTAATAAGAAATAAATTAAGGCATCACTTTTCAAAATGTATAATAAACATGATGAATGCCAAAAAATAAATATTCTATTATAAATAGAAACAGTTTATTCAATGGATTTTTATAATCATAGTAAAATGTATCAGATCTATAAAACTATAATACATTAATAGAAATACTTTTAATGCAATTCATTAAAAATTAGGTTGCACTTTATTTTACAGTACATGCACTTACAATATACTTACAGTTCACTTACCCAAAAAAGTATAGGTAACTACATTAGGTGGATTTAAGGTTAGTACCTAGTTATTATAATTACCGACAATATGTACATAGTATGGACCAGGACTGTAAAATAAAGTGCTACCGTGAAATGATTCATATCATATGTCACTTGTTTGTTTTGTCCTCAAATAATGTGTCCTGCAAATAAGCAACCTTAAAAGATAGAACATGGCCTTTGGAGAGGGGATGATGTTGAACGGGACAGGCATAGTCAGTCCTTCTCTGAAGTAACTCAGGTAGAGTTTAGAACGGGCAAATTTCCACTCTACATCAGCATCATCCTACAGAGAAGAACAATTTCAATGAAACACTGTTGTAACAGTTGTGACTCTGGTGTAACATACAGTGTGTACTGTATGTTACACCAGAGTCAGTTCCTCAAACCTACCTCAATCTTCTGAAAAGAGTTGGTGATCATAGCAATAAGCATGTTTAGAAGCACAATGACAATGATCAGAGTGTAGATGCCATAAAGGATTCTGCCAACAAACTCAGCCAAAACAAACTTAGGCATGTCCACATAGGTTTGGTCGGCCATACCAAACATGGTCCAAAAGAGGAAGCTGAAGGTTTCATTTAACCTATAAATGTAAACAGACGAGACGTTGCTCCATTATGAAGATGATATCAAACATTTCTGCAGCTCTTACCAAATGGATAAGACATAAAATACCTTCCAAGATTAGGGGAAATCATGTATGGGACATAGACATTGTTGACGCCACACAGGAAGGCGGTTCCAATGATCACCAAAATGAACATAAATCTGATGAGAAAAAGAAGCTTTTTGATCAAAGTGTTCCTTCAAGATACTATTAGTCTTAAAAAAAAACATACCTCATCATATCATCAATCATCTTTCCGATGGAGATCTGCAGGGTACCAAGAGACTCGTGCGCTGGTAGGATGTAAGCCAGGCGAGTGAAACTCAGCATGCTGGTCACCGCAAACAGCACCTCAGCGATGAACTGGGGATCCTCCTGATGCCACTCTTCACGCACTGTACCAGAAATACATCACTCTAGTAAGCCAAAGAGCTGTTATGTTGGAGGCTAAGTTGTGGCGGTTAGTGAATATTTTCTCTCACAAGTATCGGTGAAGTAGGTGCACTCCTCCTGTTTGTCAGGTAACTGGCAGAGGAAGTGGACCTTCAGCATGATGACCACTCTCAGGGCGAAGGAAGCCAGGTACATGCTAAGAACCATCACATCCAGACAGTTCCACCAGTCCAGGAAATAACTCCTCAAGCCTTCGATCCAGATCTCCTTACACTCGAACCAGAAAAAACCTGTACGACAAGATTGATGAAGTGTAATGTTCAAAAATGCAGACCTGAAGTTGAAGATCTTGCAGCAAAACGAACGCAGAGCTGATTCGCTACTAATTTCTCTAATCATTTTTCATGAAATGTGATTCATGAGACCTACCAACCACCCAGATCATGTGGAAGGAGTTGTGCAGGATGGTCTGCTCACGAGAGGCAAAGCGGTCTCTGTACACCTCCATGGCAATGGATTCCCCCAGAAGTGTGATCAGGAACCACATATATGAAGCCGAATGTAGGAGGAATTTAATCACTGGGACCCTCAGAGTCTTCCCCAACTGAGAAAAAAATACAGATGGTTCATTTTTAGTAGAAAATGTCTGTGGTGGACCATCTGTCCAGGGTGTTTCCTGGTCTTCAGCCTGGGAAGCTGGAAAAGATCCCAGCGTTTTGAAGAACGAGTGGATGGATGAAAGTCTGTAAAAACAAACCTATAGAATTGTCTTAAAAATAGCTCCATACTGGAACTAGTAACTACTACAAATATCAAATCCTTTTTTTTCAAATCCAGATTTTTGAAAAGGTTGTTTGTTTTTATGACAAAGCTGAACAACCACTTAAACGCAAATGGATACCTGGGCATAAAGATAATAAATCATATTCGTGCTGGTACTACTAGATCTTATTACTGTGTTTGACTATAGATAATAACATGCTTCTAGAGAGACTGGAAGAGTGGGTCTGCTTTTCTGGGATGGTATTCAAATTGTTCAGGTCTTACTTAGAAGGGAGCGGTTATTATGTGAGCATAAGTCTAAATGGACATTCATGACATGCAGAGTCCCACAAATCTCAGTTCTTGAACAGCTCTTGTTCAGCCTCTATATGCTCCCGCGTTAAATAATGAGAAAAAGCCAAACCAACAAAATAAGGTTTCACGGGAGTAAGCAATATATTGAATAGAGGAATAATATTTTTGCCAAAAGGTGGTAGAAAAAGCTTCTATGATGGATTTGCATTTTACAAACACGCAGCTTTTTGCTTCACAAGATATCAGTTGAAGCAGTCATGTGGATTGCTAGTTGATTATTGTGATGTTTTTATCAACTGTTTGGACTCTCATTGTGACATTGTGACATCCATTTAGTTCAGAGAACTCAGAGGGCCATTCTTCCAATATTTTCTGATAAAGAAACAAACTCATCCACATCTTAGATGGCCTGATACTAAGTAAATCTGCATTTTGGGTTAACGATTCCTTATCCAAACAACAGAAATAATATGACGGTGTAGAATGCTTGAACAATTTAAAACCTTTGACTTTGGTGCGATCCAATAAACGAGGGAAAGGATGGGCATGGTCAGGAAGATCCCAAAAGACACCAGGAGCTTCCAGGCTGTTCTGCTGCCCCTCCAGCCTGAAAGGCTCCCACACCAGATAGAGGAGAGCACTTGCTGGCAGATGGGGTGGGCTACAAACTAAAGTACAAACAATGGTTAGCTAAATCAATAATAGGAACGCATTTTTTTGTTTTGTTTTGAAGCTTGAGGTCCTACTTGTTTCTGATTATAGTTGACGGCAAGCCTTAAGCGAGCCAGGTTTGGAATGCCCTCCTCAAATGTCTGCTGGTCCAGCTCATCCTCGCTGTCCTCATCCTGATCCCCGAGGCTGTTGAGAATGGTGGTGACCTCACTTTGGTTCCGGCACATTCCGAGCAGCTCCACGGCAAACTCCTGGCACAACTGCTCCAGGGCAATATACTGAGGCTGAATGAAGCAAAGGAGACAGTGTTTGAGAAAAAAAAATGCCAGAGATTACACCATTGTTGTACTGTGTTTTTAGTGCATGACTTTGATTCGGAAACATTGATAAGAAGTGAAGCTTTGCTGAACCTTAAATTCAGGTTCCTTTTTAGACAGCTTGCGGAGATCCCGGCTGAGTCGAAAGGCACTGAGCATGGCATCTTCTTCGGTGATGGATAGATAAGCACGGCTTGCAATTCCTCGGTAGGTGTTGATACGAGATAACGAGAACTTAAGCAAATCATACTGCCGCCCATTCCTGCACTCCAGACAGGTGCATGAGATTTTATGCGGCCAAGGAATTTCGTGACCTTTCTGATTGAGCATTGTCACAATCTCATACAGATCCTTCTGACAGGCCAGTGTCAAAGGTGTCACTCCGGGCGCAAACTGGGAATCATCAATGGAGTGGTCAAAAATGGCCATTGAGAAAGAGCGCACATCCATCTTGTTTCCTTTCTCTAGATCGAGGCGGTCCAGGAGACGCTTGACCACACGAGGCTGGTTGGTATCCACGGCCACCAGAAGAGCTTCGTGAATCTGCCGGAAGTCAAACTTGACCCCCTGGAGAAGGGTGTCCATGGTGTCCTCATTGCCCAGTCGGATGGACAAGTTCAGCGCTTCTCTCCATAGCCTGTCCTCAGCATCGTCCAGCTGGCGGATGATGCCGTCACCCGTCTTCAGCAGCGAAGAGACCATGTTCACGTTGCCCTCTCGGATGGCCCCGAGGAGCTCCGGAGGGAAGCGAAACTTCTTGTTCACAATCTCGCGCCATTGTTCTGGCTAGTCATAGGGAAGATAAAAATTCACTGCTTCAAACGCTGTCTGTCGTTTTGTAAAAACTAAAGCAC
>JAUYWG010000022.1:4298369-4372095 GCA_034779775.1 Enteromius afrohamiltoni | reverse complement strand
AACAGTTGAAAATCAAGATGTATGCTGACACTGAATACTGAAAAATCGAAAAAAGGCGTCACTTTTTAATGAACACATACATTTACTGGAAATCAAAAGAATAAACTGTATATACTGTATCAGTTGTGTTAAACGATAAATTATTATATATGTTTATTAATAAACAAGTTTTTGTTTGCATAATCTATGTGTTTGTTCTGTGTATATTTATTATGTATATATAAATACATTATATATACATTTATATTTATATTACATATATATATATATAAAAAGCTTTTTCTACTATTTTAGGACACTAATGATATACACTCCTGACATTTTTAAGTTTTTACTCAAGATATTATGCTTTTAATAGAATTTTTCACAATAAAATGGGGTAAAAAACAATTAATTAGAAAATGCATTGCTAATGTTGTAGTGCCTTAAATATCAAATCTGACAAATACACAATTTCCCAAGGCTTGATATGTACTTACAATACTTCATAATAAACAATGCATATTTCTTACCGTGAGGTTTTCCATCATCGGATACACTGAGGATATAAATATTACAGTGAGACTGTATCAATGGATATCCCACATATCCGCTGTATATCCAAAAAGCAAATAAAGCTGATCAGTAATGCCTCTTTGTGAGGCTCTAATCCTGATCGGAGGAGAGTGATTAAGACACTAGTTAAGCGAGTTCACTGGTTTGCCACCAATGAGGAGTCAAAACACGGGTGAATGATTTCATGATTCTGAACAAACCAAATAACAGCTACAGTTCCCCAAAGGATAAGACCAATTAAAAATGCAACCGTAACATTTTGTTGCATCCCATTAGAGCTCACAAAGGACTTCTGAATTTCCACTCCCCCATCAGCACACTTCCTCCTTTCAACACCTCTGTAAACATCAGCCTCAACAATAAGGCTGGCCCCATGACACAGGGTCAGTGTGTCAGAGTTTTTCAAGCTATAATTAAAAATGTATAAAATAAATGATTGAAATGATTCTTTTTTATTTAAAAAGAAAAATATTTAATATGTTTTCCTGAAACATCCACCTACACTACAATCAGTAAGGAAATATTATAAATACTTCCATTCGCAGTTACAGTAAAAACATTTCTGTTACAAAAGATTTTGATTTCAAAAAAATGCTTTTCATTTGAATGTTCTATTTATTAAAGAATTCTGAAAAAATGTTAGTCTCACAGTTAGTCTCCACATAATAAAAGGCAGCTCGTCCATTAATATTTATAATAATATTATTATAATATATTAATTTGATATTATTATTATTATTATAATGTAATAATATTAATGTTTTTGAGAGCCAAATCAGCATATTACAATAATTTCTGAAGGATTCAAATTGCTGATGAAAATTCAGCTTTGCCATCCTTAAATTACGTGTTATAATATATTCAAATATAAAGTTTACATATTAATCATATTTTAAAGTATTACTGTTTTGATCAAAATGCAGCTCCTATCATAAGAGGCATATTGAAAAATTATGTACATACACCAAATCTTTAAACGGGAAGCATATACATTCACTTTTTAACAAAAAAATGCATTTATTTTTGTTGCTGAACAACTGAGAAAAATGACAAATATGAATGTATATATTTTGTTTATGAGAACATGTTGTAATCAATTACAGATAGTGGTTTAATTTAACATTCTAAATGACATCACAAACAGAATGGAAAGCAGATCACATATTTACAACCAAAACATATTTGCCAGTCAAACATTTTATAATGACCAATGTTATAAATTCTCTCTTAAAAACAAGAAAAAAATCTTTCTAGGGAGGCATCTGTACTCATGAACCAGTAGGATACACAACATTTACTGAAGGAGTTTTGTCCAAGGCCTTAAAAACCACGAGAATACCTGATTTCTATTTGTATGTTGCTATCCTGAGAAGGTTTCTGAGACCACAGGGCTCTTCTCTCAGTTCAGCCACACAGTACCTGGCTCCACCGTGTCGCCACAGGTGCTGGCGTGCTGCTGGATACAGTCTGGAGGGAATCGGAAGGAGCAAAGAGGACATGGAACCATATGCTCATCTGCACCAGAGCCAAAAACAGAAGAGTACTGTGAGCTCATGACCTCTGTTTCCCTGACTCCCATGAGCTCCGCTGAATCAGACTCCAGGCAGGTGGAAGCATGGAAAGGCAGATAATCAGGACTGAAGGATTCTGTGTGAACAAAAAGCAAAAGGAATAGAAGAGGAGCCTGTGAGAAGTAAATTATGACCCAAAGTGGGCTTTACATTTATTTGCTTGCTAAACTGCTCTCTAATGTAAATATCTTACCTGCGCAAAGAGGACATCTCGTCTCAGGAGCGCGCTGCGGGGCCTGGTGGGCACTTCTGTGTGGGCTCGCTGAGCTGGGTTCACGGCTGGATGCTGTAGGTCTGGATCTCTTCCGTGGAGCGTCACTGTTTACATGGCTCTGCCTGAATGACCACCATTAAATACACAATACACAAGTCTATAGATTATACAGAGTGAAGTATATTTACATGGGAGTCTACAGAGTCTGGGACCTCTTGTGAAATATGCAATTGATGCTTTTTTCATTTTAAAGGTTAATCCACCCCAATATTTGTTCAATAAAATGTTTAATAAATGTTTTCTTATCATATAAAAAGTATGCTCATTGCTCCATAACATTCCAAATGAACTACTGATGGCAGATGTACTATTCTGAAGATGTCTTTTAAGCCTTGACAGTGTTATTTATTTGGTAAAATATCTTAAATTGTGTTCGGAGGACGAACAAAGCATCAACAGGTTTGGAACGACATGGAAGTGATTAGTGACAAAATGTTCATTTTGGGGTGAAGGAACCCTTTAAGACATTTTGATTATAGAATTAGCATACCAATGGGAGATCTTAGCATTCTTGTTTTGTATGTATTTTGCTTTCAAAAAATCAGCAACCAAGCTGCATAACCTCTTCATAAATTGGTGTAAAACCCGTATCATGCATGACAGTTTTAAAAGTTCTCTAATGGAAAAACATGTTTTTGTTACATTAAATATAACTAAATAAAACTAAATGTAACATGTTTTTTGTAAGCACCACTGCATGAATAAATATAAATATTATTGTTAAGATTTTTAAAGGAATTAATACTTTTGTTCAACAGTAATGCATTAAATTGAGATAAAGTGATAAAAATATATATATTTCAAATAAATTCTCTTTTTTTGAAGATTCTATTCATCTGAGAATCCTAAAAAATATGTATTACAGTATCCATAAATCTATTCAACAGTACAACTGTTTTAAACACTGATTATAATAAGAAATGTTTCTTGAACAGCAAATTAGAATGATTTCTGATGATGATGCAACACTGAAAACTGGAGCAATAATGCTGAAAATTCAGCTTCGCCATTAAATACAATCCCAAAACACTTTATACTAGAAAACGATATTAATATTTCAGATTGTCACAATATTTCTCACAATATTATTGTTTTTATTTATATATTTGTATGAACAATTTTGAATATATTAACACAAAGTAATTGTAAAGGTTTAAAAAATGTCAAATGTGCTTTTTGTGGTCAGAATAGAAAGAAATAAACCGTGCATCTGTCTATCCTTCAAATCAGACTTTTTTCTCAATTCATACCGTGCCTTAGACTTCTTCTTTTGCACATGAGGGGCCTTTAAGGGCCTTTCACTGGAAGTCCTAAAACCACCTAATTCAGGGCGTAAAGAAAGAGAGAACATTATTATGATAAAAGCATGAACTTTTCCACTCCATCTGTGTGGTGTCCAAATATCAACTTGCCTGGTGGGGATTTCACCTTATCTTCTCTCGGAGGTGTTGTGCTGGATGTAGTACTGCAGGGGGATGTAGACAAAGAGCGTCTGTTAGAGTGGGCGGCTTTGACCATCTGCTCTGCCCGACTCAAACTTTGGCGATCTGAGGGGACATCCCTGAAAGCGAGTAGAGAGTGCCTTCTGAATATCATGCTACTAAAAAAATAGCTTTGAAATAAAGACTGTCAGACACACACCCTGTGATTCGTCCAAAAAATGTGTTTTGGATAGCCGGGCTGGAAAGCCATTCCATCACGGATGTCATCTTTTCTGGTGAGCGCTGTGAAACAATACCTAACATTTAAACCAGCTGCTGTGCTGCTGGATATATGGCGTGAGAAAAGGCAGCTTGTTTTAAAAAAACAACAGTTTGTTAGAATCTCTCACCAGATTTTCAGCAGCAATATCTTCGTGTCGCACTGAGGAATCATCAGCCTCGTCTTCCATGGTGCGGACGCGCAGAAAAGACAGACCAAACTGTGAGCGTTTGGTGAAAGGCTGAGTGCAAGTGACTCGCAGTCTGTCCCAGCTCTCCTCAGCAGCCTGAGGGAGAAAGTCAGCTGGACATGGACACATTTAAATTATTACCTCAGTCTTTCAATGCCAATGAACACAATTAAATGTTATGCAATTGCATTATAAAGAACATAAGGTGGAGATTAATAGAAAACAGTTACACTTGTGATTTTCACAGTAAAAAGAAATTAATAAGAAAAACATAAACACACAAAAATAAATATTTTTTATTTTATTTTTTTTGACTAATCTGCCTTGATGCTGTAGTATTTAAAAATATCTAAATTTGTGCTGTCAAAACATTTATCGTGATTTATCGTATCCAAAATAAAAGTTTTTGTTAATATGTATACTGTATATTTATAATTTATATGTAAATTCACACACATGTATGTACATATTTAAGAAAAATAAGTTATGTTGATCTTTTATATACATATATACAAGTAAATATTTTTTAAATATATACTGTGTGTATTTTTAAAGCATAATAAATGGACATAGTACACACACACACATAGTACATACACACAAAACTTTTATTTTAGATGGGATTAATTACGATTAATCCTTTGACAGCTCTAATCTGAATATAAATCAAGTTTAAATTTTACATAAATTTGTCAAATTTTTAACTTAAATGTTGCATTAACTTAAAATAATATTAAGTATTTTTATGTATTATTTACATTATTTTATATAGAAATAAATTATTTAGAAATGAATATTGTTTAGTACTATGAAATCCACTCAAAATACAAAATATTACAGTAAAAATATTATTAAAGTAAAATACATTCTTTGGTCATTTTGACCACAGAGAATCACAAAGAGTGAGGAATAGCAGAGGATCGAGTTTGAAACAAAGGTGAGAGATTTGCATGCTTTATACCTTTTTTAAACATGCGCACATTTTGACGACCAATGCCCTGTTTCGAGTCTGCTGGACTCATGAGTGTTGCAGTGGGCAGCAGGGTGACATAGGGATGATCTAATGACCAGGAGGAGCGGCCGACATCGACCTGGATGAATGCAGAGCCACAGTTGCCTTTTCATAGAAAAACAGGGATATTGTGAACATAATATGCCAAGAATACATATCAGATAATAGTAGGTGATTTCTATGTTAACACCAACACACCAACATCAATGAATCCTATAGCAGATGCTCGCTCCATCTGTAACTCCACCCTAAGGACTCCACTGCGGTCCTGGACACTGCACAACCACGGTCTGCAGCCGTTACTGTCTTCACACAGATTATTCACACCATTCTTACTATCCTGCAATTCATTCATGCAAGAGAGAAGGTTATTAGAGGTAACAGTAAACTCAATTTTAAACAGTACTACTTTAGAACATGCTAAGGATTATGTAATGCACATTCATATAGTTATAACATGCTAAGCATCATGTAATATACATAAAACTAGTTAAAATAACGTTTTTATTCATGTAACGTATATTTTTATGTGTATATTGTAACTGTACGGGTGCTAAGTACTATTACGTTACAGTAAAACATCATATTTACGTCATGTTGTTCGTGAACGTTATAAAAATAGAGTTAGAATTAGACATTAAACAAGTATTTATTCATTACTGTCTAACTGTTAACTTGACATCTTGACCAGATATTTACCTGTGATGTAAACGAGACGATATGTTTTATTTTGATGGGAGCCATTGCAGAAACACAACTCAATGAACGTGTTGCGTCATGACGTATTCGTTTTTCCCGCCTAAACTCGATAACTCCACCCACACCGATGCCTCGTCCGGATCAGGCAAAAAATCTGATGACGCCCTCTCGTGGTCTTTATTGTTAGTAAAATAATAATAATAATAACATACTTATTACACAGATGCGTATTATTCAACATTTATACTGTATACCGTGCCAGTAAGAAACAACAAATTACAAATTCGTAACTATTGTTTGAAAATCAGAAAAGGCGCATTTACAAAAAACAAACGCTAATATCAAATTAATTAATTTTCTGTAAAAACAACTAGTTTTTAGAGCTAATAAGGGTGTATGAAGTCATACCTTTACTTTTACTGTGTTTTTCCACTACTGTTAATCATATTTCAATTTCTTGCTCCAGTCTAGTAAACTCATCCTGGCTTTGATGCCAGCTGTTCTGTAAGCTAGAGAACAGAATTCCCCTAGCTGTCCTGTGGAAAAGCTGAAGACAGCTGCAGACATATCTGCCCCTTAAAGGGGGGATTGTGCTGTTCTTGGTGCACACTGAAAATACATGAGTCAAATCCTTTTTAATCCTATTTTCCCATGAAGCTAAATATGTTCACTATATGATAAAATATCTGTATATTATCTAAGTGAAACATTACTGAAAATATGAAATGCCTGGTTGGGTTTTGGTTGACCACTGCAATCAAATGTATGTTTTTGACCCTTTGCAAATGAATTGTGATTGTGTTACTTTCCCTTCTCCAGCTGTTCCCGGCCCCTCCTGTGAATCTGATGTATGTGGGTGTGGGGAATCAGGGGGCCGTCATAACCCACTGGCTGCTCTCCAGTAATCAAAACATCTGTCTCCCATCCCGTCATCTAAACTTCACAGACATACCATCATCCTATTTGAACCGGAAATCAAATAAACACAAACTATGCATGAATTTTCCACGTAGCGCTGTTGTTTGTAGGTCTGATTTTAGAAACGTCTTCTATTTGAGTGATGTTTAGACTGTAAGCTTACTGAGGCAGGAAACAACTGGTATACAAACCAGTGGTAATCGCCAGTCTTTCCTGTTAGACCAAATGACTATACTGAGGATTTATTTCTTATTTAGTTAAACATGATCCATTTAATACATTGGAATAAAATAGTTCCCCTTATGTCCTATTAGTTAAAACATGTTGCCTTTATAACAGTTTTAGTTAAAGATAAGGCAAAACACAGACTAACCACATACTTAAAAAGCAAGTTAAACGCTTTTGAGATAGCAATGTGTGTAAGCCAACTGTGCTTTACAATAACAATTGTTACATTCATCTGCCATAAGCAGCTAGCATTAATTTGATGAATATCAGTCAAGCTGAAAAAACAACTAAAACCTGGTTTAAGATGGAAGCTTTAGCTGGTCAGGCTGGTTTTAGCTAGTTGTTCCAGCTGGTCTCTTGGCCTGACCAGCTAAAAAAGTGGCCAAAACCTCTAAAATCAGTCTGCTGACTAGCCTAGACCAGGCTGGATGACCAAAGCTGGTCCCTGGCTGGTTTGGGCTGTTTTTTTTTTTTTGTTCGTTTGTTTTTTCAGCAGAGAAAGAATTTTCTCAGGGTTATCCATTTTACTTATCAATGTAATATAAATTCATAAAGATACTTTGTACACTTCAGTACTCATACTTGTATACTATTTATACTAAAACTGCGTAAGTAAGGACACTTTAACTTATTTACCCAAGAGATTCTTTCTTCTGATGAGCACAAAAGAAGATATTTTGAAGACTTGTAACCAAACAGTTGACTCCCATAACTGGAAAGGAGTCAATGGCCACCGTCAAGAAAGATTCTTCAAATCAATTTTCCTGTAGAGAAAGTCATACTGGTTTCTTATAAATTGGGGGTGAAGAAATACTGACAGCCTTTTCTTTTTTGGGATTAACCACCCCTCACTCGCTGATGTACTACCATATATTTTATGACTCAACCTAATTCTTTTATTATTTTAATACTACACAGCGCTTGCAGGTGAAAAGTGTGAATTGCACTAACAGGTAATATGGGTGGTACGAGGCGGTGTCAATTTATGAAAACCGAGAAGGCAGGATGGCGAGCGGGTGATATTGTATGGCAGTCTATCAAACTCTGTTATTCCGCGCCCAGCGTGTTTTACGGCTACGTCGCAGATCTATTGTCGCTAAAACTGAAGGACTTACTGAAGGAAGCTCAGTTTGTCAATAAGATGATATTCTTGTCATTCAGACCTATTCAACTCCTCGGACGTCTTGCGCGTGGTGGTAGGTAAAAACTTCTTTAGTGAGACTTCTTCAGTGAGTCCCAGAGATGAACATGGACTCTGCAGCCCCTCCTCAGAGCGCGCAGGAGTCATTCGACAGGAATGCCGCCGCATCCGAAGGAAACTGCGAATATTTACAGTCTGGTAGTAGCGAGTCGAGCTCATTCATCATGGTTCAGCCCAAAAACCGTCTCGAAGTGCCATCTAGGTTGTGGGTGTCAGCGGTTGTGGTCATCGTGATTGTCCTTCAAGTTGCCTCGACCACAGGACTCTTCATTTACTTGAACATGTCAATGGCACAGGTAAAATTGCATTGAACAAAACGTTGCATTTGGTAATATTGTTGCTAAGCGTGATTTATGACACTATAACGCACTTAAACTTTAATTTTAATATTTTTTTCTTTCTTCCAAATGTATAACCTATGTTCCCACAACATCCTGCTGAACTAGCATTGTAAAATCATAATGGAGATCATATGGAAATAGCATTAAAGCTTTTTCTTATCCTGCAGGGTGACATGCTGTCATCTTGGTATCAATTTTACAAGCTTTCATTGTGTCAGCACTGCTGTTCTTTTTTTTTTTTACTATAGCCTAGTCTTGGGACGGCGATTACTGCATTTATTTAGCTGCCACTAGAATTAGGTCATGAGTTTTTGTCATAATCAGTGGTGAATCAGGTTAATACATTTTGCTTATAGAATTGCTAAATTCTTGGCCAAAGTTTGCATTGTATTTATCTAATCTCTGCTAAGAGCTTTTGTATGGTGTCCTTTGTATTCGGACACCTTATTTGTGTATTGTGTGGGAAAGTTGTCAAACTCTTGGCAGAAAATGTCCCATGAGCCAAGCTGCATAATGGACTGAATGTTAACGATTTTGTGGGTTATTGTTGATATTGTTTCAGCATTTTTTCCCTTCACTGGCTGTAAAAAAACAAATGCATCCTTTTAAGTATGTCTTCATAAAGTTATTACGAAAAGGTTAATAAAATTAGCGGTCAAGGACTTTTCACAAGGCTGAAAGTGGGTTAGAAAACTTTCCTCAAAGATTTGGGGCTCTCTACCGGCATAAATACAAACTTTAATTAAACCAGAGAAGGCTGTCGGGTTTAATTAACATGTTAATTACTTTCAAATCCTCTGCTTTATGAAAGCTCAAGGTCAGTGGTTTTGAAGAGGGGGTTTTGCAGTTTGGGCCAGTAGACAAAATACACAAGGGGTCCTGAAAACAGTAATACTGTGCCAAAATATCAGCCGCAGAAGTCTTAGCTCAGATATCTGTACTCACATGGTCTAGTCTGTTTTTTTGCGACAGACAGATTTGTAGGCATTATCACATATTTTTGTGGTCTCTGTTAAAATAGTTTTCCATGGTGGGAATCTGTTTATTCAACCCCCAAATGCCTTTGTTTTTTTAGTGTGTGTGGCTATAATAAAAGTTATTATGTTATTATTATGACCTGTTTATCCCTCCTAAATGTTTTTTAAATATAGGGTCACACTTTGGCTCTCATTTTTGTTTAAAAGAATGCTACATTGCTAAAGTCCCTGGCATAGTAACATATTTCAAACTTTCCTTACTACTTAAATTTTTTACTTATGTATTTTTAAACAAAGACAATATGAGAATTGCATGTATTTGGCCAGGATTGCTGCCTTTTGTCCTTTGGATGTTTTACAGTCTCGCTCCATTTTTGCATATTTGTATTTGTTCAGCATTGTTGGTGATATATAGATTTCATTTTAGCACAATTTAATTTTTTTTTTTTTACTTTTGGGTCTTTCCCAGTCATTTTCTATTGTCGGCCAGTTTTGACCACAGACACCCAGTTACATTTTTTTAAAAGCACTTAGACTCAGTGGTAGATATCTAAAAAGAAAGCCAGCAAATTTTGACCAACATTTGAACCACTACTAATTATCACAAACTATTTTATGAAAAAATTTAATCGGTCAAGAAAGACCAAAAAACATTTTTTTTATAAGATTTAGAAGGGTGTATTTGAGCTGAATTAGCCAATTTATAACTACACATTACACGACTAATAAGTTATGCTAAATTTATTTTTGAGTTATGAAAGTTCTGTCATTTTTTCATGAAAAACAAAGCTTTCAGGGATTGTTATTAAGTGTACTGGTGAATGTGCCATTGGCAGGCTCGTACACAAGGTGTGGTGGAGGAGCTGAGGTGCTTGGGTCTTCTGAATGCTCTGGAGAAAGAACAGGATGTACCTGATGACCTGGTCCAGCTCTTTGGTGAGCCGTGCATTAAACTGGCCGAAGGACTCAAAACCTACATCTCTAAGGTAAAGACATGCCATAATTTTAATAAATATGCAAGTACCTCAAAAGCATGTGTTTTTCATCAGACAAGTAATGGGAATTAGTCTGTGTATGGCATTTCGAATGGGAATTTTACCTGTGCCCTTTGGACTACTCAGAAATGCTATGAATTTATAGTATGTTTGAAAAACATTTATAAGACTCCAGTCATATCAGAAACCTGTTAAAAGATGTTTTATTTTACAAAGAGCATATTGAGATCACATGAGCAGTTAAATACTATTCATCTCTATAATCTGGCACTATAGCTCACTGAATAAACTAGTCATGGATGACTGTAAATCAGCATTTCTACAGTAGCAACAGTAGCTATTCTTTGTATTCTTTGCATAATGTTACATCCACACCGCTAAGAGTAAGTCCAAGATGAAATGTAAAACTTCAGTGTGATGCTATATAATATTTGATTTGGCCTGTTGATCTTAAAAATGCTTTAAATAAATCAAACGTAATGTAGCCTATTCTCTCTCAATTGTGGCTTTAATGTTTTTGTTCCACTCTGGAGTTCCAGGAAAGAGGTTGGATTATCTTTCTGACATGGACTTGAATGTGGAAAATGTCTTAGTGATGTTATGTTTTTTTTAATGTATAACGTCAAATCAGGAGCATGCACCCTATAATTGGCAGAAATATGTGTATAAACATGTCCTTTGTTTTTACAATCATTCTTTTAGGTCACAGAAAACGTAATCTCGAAACACACCTTTCAAGGTAACCGGAAACAACGGGAATTTAAGTGTTTCTTTCTCTTCAATTGAAAAAAAAAAAGATTCATTTATTTAATATATCTATATTTTTTTTAAACGGCTTGAAATGATTTTCTTCTTGGCTTTGCTGACTTGTTCACTCTTTGTTCTTTACTGTGTTTCGCAGAAAGAGTCGCTATCCCTCCACGTACAAAATTACTCACCACTGGCAGCCCACGGCCGTCAGCTCATCTTACTCTCAGAGACAGTGGACTGCAGGGTGAGTTTGCCAGCATGTTTGGGTGTGTGTGTATTACAGAAGCCTGCACTCATGTCACCAAAAAACCCCTTTAAATTGCTATTGCTCCCTTGCCCTTCCAGAAACCATTTTAACAAACCACTTCATTTGGAATTCAGTAACATAACAAAATATTTCTGACTGTTTATTAAATTGATATCTCGAATGAAAACAGCAAAAAATACCTCAACAAATGCTTTGTGGTCATAAACAAATCAAAGTACACATTCCCACATTCCCAAAAAGTGCCATATGTAAGAGTTAATGAACCATGCTTTGTGATGGAAAACAAGGTTTGCTTTGTTTGAGGGTCAACAATAATTATATAGACTGTATTTTTAACACTTTACAGTAAGGTTTGATGTGTTAACATCAGTGAACTACATTAGTCATTAGTCATGAACTAACAATATTCTGAAGGCAGTGTAGCAAATGAAATGTGAAGATCTACACTTTTAACACTTACACTTCTAGCTCAGTTACTTAAAGGCTTTTTAAATTTATTATACAAGTGCTTTGGGGTATTTCATCTGCTCAGTTTGAGATTCACCTTCAAATATCCAAAGAGCACCAGTGATAATGTGAAGAGACCAGTGCAGCATTCTTGGCCGCTGTTGTTTTGTTATGAACAATACTATACAAATGTAATTTATTATTATTATTATTATTATTCATAATATGAATAAATAAGATTAAAAAAATGTTAAAGTGGTTAATTTTTTTTAATGATTTTTATTTATATTTTTTCCATTTTTGCAATACTAGTTGGAAATTAATGTTTATTTCAATAAATCAGTTGAAGTCGTGGGAACAACTATGGTCATTAATTACTCTAATTAATCTTCACAAATTAAGATATTTTTCAATCATAGGAAAAAATGTAGGAAAGACATTGGTAAAATAGTCTATGTGACATCAGTTATTCAACCATAGTTTTATGAAGCAACTAGAATACAGTTCAAAAATTCTTCTCCCCAAAAATGGCAGAAGATGGTAACTGAATAAATTAAGTTATTATTGTTTTCTTTGTGATTAAAAAGTATTCTCGTAGTTTTGTAAAATTCATAACACTGATGTCCTTACTACGTTTCTGGACCTGGGAACATTGCACTTGCATTGCTCTTTATGAAGGGTCAGACTTCGTACTTCCACTCAATGTCAGTTCTCTTCTTTACTCAGTCTGAGATAGTGGGCTATCTAACAAAAATGGTCGGACCAATCAACGAACAGAGGGCAGGCTTAGAGCCGTGACACAGACGCTAAGTGCCAAATTTAAGATTGTAGTTTAGGTTAGGGAAATCTAAAACGACAGCGGACATGGTAACACGGGATGCTGTTCGCTATGTTGTGGAAAAGATTCCCGACATTTGCCAACTAAAACAACTTTTAACTTATCAACTTTTACTGATAGTCAGCAAGAAACTGGGAATGCCTAAATCTGGCAAGACGAATGGCTCATGTTATGTGATTGGCATATGGGTACACCAGTGATTTTAAACTAAACGCTTTTCTATTATGAGAGTTTGGTATTACCTGGTTAAGTCAGCTTTCAGATTTTATCAAAAATATTTTAATTTGTGTTCTGAAGATCAACATTTGGGTCAGAATTTTTGGGTGAACTGTCTGTGAACTGAAAGATTCCAGGTTAACATTAATTAATGAACTGAACTACTGCTGTACACTAAGGTGATCAAGCTTTGTTGCACCTTCCTTGTTATACCAGGTACAACATCCTTAACACCTCAGAATGACCTTCACCAGTCCTGTCGCCATCCCGTTCGTTCCTGGGGGAACCAGAGTTTCGGCTCCCACCTTCACAACATGACCGTATCCAACGGACGTCTGCGTATCCCTCGCGCAGGCCGCTACTACCTGTACGCCCAAGTCTACTTTCGTTATCTCACCCTCTCCATCGACGATTACCACTCAGGCTCCGACAGCCACCAGGTGGTGCAGTGCGTCTACAAGAAGACTGCCTATGTCCGCCCTATTCAGCTCCTGAAGGGTGTGGGCACCAAATGTTGGTCTCCAGACAGCGAGAACGCCCTTCACTCCATCTACCAGGGGGGCCTGTTTGAACTTCGTGCAGGAGACGAGATCTTCATCTCTGTGTCTTCTCCCACAGCTGTGTATGCAGAGGACTCCTCCAGCTACTTTGGGGCCTTCCTGTTTGACCTCTGAGGGAAGCAGTTGGGGTTTATGGTCTTATTTTAAGGGAAAGGAAATTGTTCCTTTCGGAAGGCCCCACATGTGAAGAGAGGGAAGCATAGACTCTCCAGCACTTGATGGGTTCAAAAGACCAAACAAATCAGAAAAATTTGACCTTCATAGGCTGAATTGTAAGAATTAATAGAGTGAAAAACTCTGGACTCCTACCTAAACGGTCAGATATCTGTGAGAGCTTTGTAAAGACGTTTCTGAAAATGAGGACAATGATCTTCACTATTTAACCACATAAAAAGCCAAAATAATTGCGGAAAATTAAGACTTTTACCTTCAACAAATGCACAAAACTTTGTGCAAGCTGCTATTTAGGCATACAAACAATGCCAGATTAATAGTTTCCCACTTTCTTTTGATGTAATAATGATTATATTGCTCATTCTTTCCTAAAATAAGACTATCTGGGGCAGTGTGACCAATCACTTGAAGTCTCCAGTTAATTAAAGGAAGTTGTTTTGTCGGAAAGCACTATGCCACACAGACTGGATTATGAGTCAGAGCTGTGTCATTTACTGTTGTCTGAAGTAAAATCCAGCAAATTATCTAGAGCCAAAAACAGGTTATATGAAGATTGAGACTTTGCATGACTCAAATTTATCAAAACAATCCAAAGCCTATTTTCTTTTACAGCTAATTTCCTCAAGCTCCAGGACAGACAGACATCTTGAAATAATTTTGAAAAACACAATGAACAACATTAATCACCAAATATCACACTTAAAGGAAACTCTGAAGAGGATGTTACATGTTATTATATTTCACGTAGTGCTTACAAATAAATTACAATGATAACGAGACATTCATATTTAACACTAATGAATAATGCTGACATAAAAAAACAGGTTTACACAATTTAAACAATGAGTATAAAGAACCCAAAATATGACTGCACACAACCATTACATATTTTCTCAACAATTAGTATGGATGTTTTTAATTAAGTGGCCTTTTATTTACCAAAATGAGTAATATTTTGATAAAAAAATGGAAATACTGTGAAAGTTAGCTAAGGACTGAGAACCAACCAAGCTAATGTGCCACTTGAGGAGTTTTAAGCACTGCTAATAAAGATCTTAGCATTCACTCTGTGTCCCACTGTGAGCTTCATAAACATAGAAGTGGTGTGGTGTGCTAGCAGAGAAATGCAAATTATTAAAAAGAGATGCAGGATGCAGGCTTAAATATTAAAATGGAAACATCTGGGTTGATATGCATATAATAAAATTACATTCAGATGACTACATATTGCATGCTCAGGTTACATTTGGGCATGCATGTAATAGGAATATAAATGGTACAGGCAATGCATACAAGCAGCATTTGTTAATGGAGAAAACTTGCGTACCATTCAGCCAAGTGTCTGAAAAAAAATGTTAATTACAGGATAAAGTTTTTTAGAACTAAAAGGCAAAATCTGACTCATGTTAACGGTATAATGTAATGCCATTTTGTACTGATTGCACATACATATTGTTCACATATAATGCCAACCTAACTTGCATAGAGAAATGCTACAATGTATAGTTTTAACAGTGGTACCACATAGTGTACTGATCAAAGGTTTCGGGTAAATGCAATTTAAAAAAAAAAAGTAACTAATACTTTTATTTAGCAAGGTTGCATTAAATTGATCAAAAGTGACAAGAGGAGACATCTTATTTCTATTTCAAATAAACGCAGTTCTTTTGAACTTCATATTCAACAATCAAACCTAAAAGGAGAAATGTTTCTTGAGCAGCAAATCAACAAAACCGTAAGTAAGTGTTAATTTTCCGAAATTAAGACTTATACAGGATCTGAAAGCTGAATAAATAAGCTTCCCATCGATGTGTGATTTGGATGGATAGGGCAATATTTGACTGAGATACAACTATATGAAAATCTGGAATCTGAGTGTACAGAAAAATCGAAATGCTGAGAAAATACCTTTAAAGTTGTCCAAATGAAGATCTGATCAATGCATATTACTAATCAAAAATTAAGTTTTAAAATATTTTCGGGAAGAAATTGACTAAATACGTTTATCCTAAAAGGATATGGATTTTTGGCAAAAAAAGAAAAATCAATAATTTTGACCCAAACAATGTATTTTTGCCTATTGCTACAAATATACCCCAGCAACTTAAGACTGGTTTTGTGGTCCAGGGTCACATATTATGATTTCTGAAGGATCATGTGACACTGAAGACTGGAGTAATGATGCTAAAAAAAAATCAGCTTTGAGTGAATTACATTTTAAAATACATTAAAATTAAAAAATTAAATTGTAATATTATATCACAACATTAGTGTTTTACTATGTTTTTGATCAAATAAATGCAGCCTTGGTGAGCATAAGAGACATAAATGTTATTGACCCCTCAAACATTTGAATGGTAGAAATTTTAAAAGTGCATTTAATCTAAAAAAATCTTAAAGATTTTTAAAGTGTAATTTCTTGGCAGAAACTACACAGTGCTGCTTATGACTGATTAGACGTATGAAAAAGTGTTACAGACATGACGGAACTGTAAATCATTAGACTCAAATAGAATCAAATGACTAAATGATTCAGCTCAAACTAAATAAAATTTCGTCCCGTGAGCTTTTAGATGCTGGAATACTTGCTAGTGCTCATTTATACAGCGTAAAAAATCAAAAAAGACTAAAAATGTATATGAACATGTAAACAACAATTATTGGTTTAACCTTATGATTAACATCCATTCTGTAATGAAAGGCAGGAGAACTCTAGGGAAATATGCAATGCACATCTGCTACTGATTGCTTGGGACTTCCTCTTGACATGTCTCTTAAAATCTGAAATATGAGGATGTGGTCTTTTCACCAGAGGTGTTCTGAGTTTGAGTAATACGATCCAACAGAGGCCGGGTAGGTGAATGTCTATATTTCGATTTATGCTACAAAATGTTGTGGTATATATTGTGATATGTTTTGATGCACTGATATGTTATAAGTTGACTACCTGCAAACACCAAAACTTGGTTGCACTCAGTCCCACCTTGAAGCTGGTTTCCAGAGTGCATAGAACGCTGCTGAAGGTCCTCCATCCTTCAGTTGTAGCGCCTGCGCCAATGAGGCTCTACAAATGGATTCACAGTGTGAATGGACGCTAACCCAGTACTGACAGTTCTGTAGTGCAAATCATTTGGCCAGACTGTTTTTTTGCCCAATGGGGGGATTTCAAACTGACTGGTGTTTCCTAAAAGCCAGTTTGGCACTTCAGTTGAAGAGAATAGAGTCAGGGTCTCGGTTGGCCATCTGGGCCATATGTTTCAGAATGTCCTTTTTGGTGATGATGCCTAGTAAACGGCTGTGGGAAAAAAAGGTAGAAGATTATACTGAGTTTATCCAAATATGTGTGATGTGTAATAATTCTGACATATGTAAATGATGGACAAGATCAATAATACTAGACGACAAGCTAAGCTAAGTAAACCAAGGTTTTACCCATTGTGAGTGACGAGACACTGGCGCAGACCCAGCTTGCGGAAGATGTCCACCACAATGTCCATGGCAGTGTGGTCGGTAACAGTAAATGGGCTGAGATCCATGATACCACGAAGCTTCAATGGAGGAGGACTGTTGGGTGGCTGTGGAGGTGTGTATTCAGTGAAGAATATTCGGGAGGCACTAACCACACCTTCCTGGCGCTGACGAGCATTTTCTGCCAGAGGGAAATGAAGAATAATAAACCTTCTCATGATTGACCTACAGTATGATTCACATGATCTACATAAGAAGGAATGTTTATAGTGCTTTGTCCATATAATGAAAGTCAACTGGATCCAAATTACCTTTGAACTCCATTAACTTTTATTGTATGGACAAATAAAAGACAGAAAGTCATGCAGATTTTAAATGAGATGAGGTCAGATTTTTTCAGGGGTCAGAGTCCATCCAAATGTTCATCAGCAATAATCCTAGTCCAAGATCTAAGAAAGATGCACAGAAAAACTTCCACAAAGAGTTGTGACTTCTTACCAATAGAGATGACCAGATCCCTGCGCTGAACAAAGCCCACAAGCCTCTGAGACTCATGTGAGACCACCACAGGGAAACCGCTGTATGAGGTTTCAGCAATGAGCGACTCGACTTCCTCTACGTTCATCCCATCCTGAGTGATCACAGAGAGTGGGGGGTCACTACGGCGGGGACGCATTACGTCCATGGCCAGCGTCTTGTGGCTGAACTCCTCTTTAGGCTCCAAGAAGGGGTATCCGTTGAGACGGATGTGAGCCTCATAAATACCTTCTCGACCCAGAGCATCTGCCACCCATTTACTAGTCATGGTGGCAGCCATGAGAGGCACAATGTATTCAAGGCCACCCGTTAGCTCAAACATAATGACCACCAGAGAGACTGTCATACGAGTTACACCACCTATGAAAGAAAGACAGGAATGGAAAAAAGTATCTGGACAAGCCAGTAATGGCACATTTTTTATAGTAGACAGTTCGATCTCTTACCCAGACAGGCAGTGGCGCCCACCATGGCATAAAGGCCAGGTGTGATGCAGTCTGCTCCAGGTGAGCACCAGCCTTTGAAGATTACCCAGTCATGGTGGTAGTATGCCAGCTGCTCCATACCCACACCAAGCAGCCTGCCTGCAATCGCTCCCACAGCCATACTAGGGATGAAGAGTCCAGAGGGCACCTGGAGAAACACACAGGACACAACAGTGTCAAGAATTTGTGTCTTTCTAAGATGGTGATGGAAAAGTCAGATAGAATGGACAGAATGTCAGATAGAATGTATTGATAGATGGAAACTAGAATGAATGCATGAATGAATGAATGAATGAATGGAATGATGATGGAAGAAAGGTAGAATGGAAAAAAAATTAGACAGGAGATGAGAGATGGATGGATGGATGAATGAATGGATTTAAGGATGAAAAGAAGATAGAATGGATGACTCAAAGAAAAGAAAAAACAATGGAAAGAAAGAAAGCGTGAATGAATAGTTTGATGATTAAAGAAAGGTAGAATGGGAAAAAGAAAAACATGAACTGGATGAATAATTTAATGTATGTATGCAAATAAACAATGGATGGATGATTGAATAAATGAAGATAAAATGGGTTGACCGAAAAAAGGATGAAAGGATCATTAAAGAAGAAAGAAAGAAATGACAATGAAAGAAGAGAAAATAGAATGGATCATAGAAGAAAGAATAAAAAAAGATAAAGAAATAAATATTAACCTTGGACATTTTGACAGTAAATGTAAGTTCAGTTGTTGGATAGAAGGAAGGATTGATGGATAGAAAAAAGGAATATATTGAAGGTAGAGGGATAAATGTATGGAAGATAGCAAGATAGAATGGCTGGATGGATGGATGAAAAGGAGGATGAAGTATGGATAGATACTGGGAGGGAAGGATAAATGGATGTAATGAAAGAATGAATCTATAAGAAAGGTTCATAAAATTATTGGATAGATAAAGAAATGAAAAAAAATGAATGTTGGGACAAAGGAATATATGATGGATGGTGGAGGGATGAATGGATGGATAAAGGAAGATAGAATGGATGAAAGGTTGGATGGAAGGATAATGGATGGACAGATGGAAAGAAGGGATGAATTATGAATAGATGCAGGGAGGGGAGAATAGATGATGTAACAAAGACAGAAAGGATGGATGGATTGATGGAAGACAGAAAAGAAGGGAGGATAGGTGGATAGAAGAAAGAAAGAAAGACAATGAATGGATAAAAAAAAAAGAAACCCTGTACCTTCATGCCGAAGGTCACCACTGTGATGAGCAACTTGAAGACCAGGGCCAGTGAGAGCTGCCACATGGCGGTGTACACATCTTCTCCTGCTGGTCTATCAGGTAGAGCATCACTGCTGCTCTTGGTGACGCTCACATTGGCATAATTACACAGTTGTGAGGAATCCAGCAGACCACAATCGTTGAACAGCTCAGAGATCAGCTCGCTGGTGCTCATACGGGTGTAGCTGTTGGGGAACGCCAGCAGAGCCGTGACCGCCGTAACAACCAGCACCTCTAAAACAGGGTAGTGACCCAGCCGTGTGGTCTTACGCCGACGGCACCACGCAATGTTTGCACGGATGAAGAAAGCTCCCCAGATTCCCCCGAAAATCCCCAACAGGACAAAGGGGATGAGCTCCAGCAAGTGCCAAGGGGAGTGGAACTCCACGTAGAAGAGCACCAGCCTGCTGTTACCAAACGGGTTGATGGAGCGAAGGGTGAAGGCTGCCACCAACGCAGCAAAGAAAGAGCGCCACAGCGTCTTCAGAGGGAAATAATAACTCACCTACAAGATCAATCGAAAGTGATTCTATTTATTAAAATGACACTTGATAATGTTGAGTGAATAAATTCATAAGTACTGTATGATAAGTATATGCTTGCCTCTTCCAGACTGAACAGAACTCCACCAATCGGTGCACCAAAAGCTACTGACACGCCCACAGCTGCTGCGGCAGACAATACCTAATCAACACACAAATGGAAGACAGAGCTGAAACAATAGACAAGGCTTATCTCACAAAAGACTTGGCTCTACAAAAACCTCAAAAGTAAAAATAAACCCTATGTTTGGTCTCGTCTTCATGATGTCAATAAAAAACATTCTCACAATGAATAAGATTTAAACATAAAACCACAAAAACAGGCAACCAGAATGTCCTTAGAGTAAAGCCGCAAAAATGTAACAACAATGGCAGTGTATTCTTAGAAAGAGGTGGGAAAAACATTGATGAAATATTTGGTGTTGGTTAGAACTTTGAATGTTTTTGAAGAGGTGTTTCACACAGCAAACACAGTGATATTATGAAATATTATTATGATTTAAAATAACTGTTATCTATTTGAAAAGATTGCAAAATGTAATGAATTCTTGCGATGGCCAAGCTGAATTTTCAGTGGCTCATGATCCTTTAGAAATCTAAATATGCTGATTTGGTGTTCAAGAAATATTTCTTATTAATAGTTCAAAACAGTGGTGCTTATTTATTTATTTTTATTTAGATTTGTGCACAAAAATGTTTCAACATTACAGAGTGAATTTATGGTGGATAAAAATCTCTCATTTTCATATATTCATCATACCTCTCGTCTCTTTGCCTCATTCTTGCGGTACTTGGTGAACAAGTGGCATAGGATGTTGCCACAGCAACAGGCCACATGGACCAGAGGCCCTTCTTTGCCCAGACTGAGTCCAGATGACACAGCCAGCACCAGGGTGATGGTTTTAATCATGAGAGTCCATTTACCCAGGTAACCCCTGATGATAAACCCACTCAGGATGGTCTTGATCTAGAATGTCAAATAAGAAGTAAGATATTATAACAGTCACCTATATAGCAAAATAACAACCTGTGTGTTAAAACGTAAGATTAACTATAATACTGGTTTAACATTTATTTTGCTTACCTCAGGTATTCCAGAGCCACAAGCATACGGGGCAAAGGCCCTGACTAAAGACACAGCCAGGAAGGAGAAAAGCAGTGCCCAGCACACATACATCAGATAATTCATGATGTAAGCAAAAGGACCTTCATTAGTACCGACAATGAGCTCTGCCCAGCTTTTCCAATTAGGGCATTTGTCTCTCTCCTGGAAGGTGGTCTCGTTGGAGTTCCAGCAGCAGTGCTCATGATTAAACCAGAAGCCGTTCAGACACACTCCCTCCTTCAGATCTGTCATCCAATGGGCAGAGATGTCGATGCCACCAGCCAGGGCACCTGGAATCAAATACAACACGTGCTATGAAATGTAACGGGGAGGCCAGTTACTATTGCACAGGAAATTCAAAGCTCTTTTTAAAGTGATAGTTCACACCCAAAAATGAAAACTCTGTCAATAACTACTCACCCTCATATTGTTCCAAACTCATAAGACCTTTATTCATCTTTGACTTTTTGTATGTTTTATAAACGTTTATAATAATGAGCCTTTAATTGTCTACCTTCCCTAATAAGTGCTCAAGTGCATGCATAAGAAATATTTTTTCATGTCTGTAAGGTAAGTATACACAGAGACAGCAGAGAAATCATCATGTTTGCTTTCCAAATTTTACAAAAGAGCAATGTTTTGTTATTGCGAGTGCACACAAATAGTCTTTACAGATTCGAAAGGTGTATTACTCTTATCTGACCCAAAAATGAGGGAGCAAGTGACCAATGCAGCGGTGCTTCAAGTGCTACTGTTCTGCTTCAACACCCTCCAGGCACTTAAATAGCACACAATTTCTAGGTTAACATTACATTGAACGGCCCTGTGAAGTTTCTACTATTATGCCCTTGCTGTCAACGGAGGGTCAGAAAGCTTTTGGATTTCATCAAAAATAAATGAATTTGTGTTCCGAAGATGACAACATTTTCATTTTTTGGGTGAACTATTCCTTTAACTTGGTGCTCAATAATCACTCTTCACGATATTATAAAAACAATCCAACCTGACATCAGTCCCACAAGCAGCATCAGAAGCCAGCCAGAAAAGGCATCACTGATACTCTTCATCAGAGCCAAGGTTGACTCTTTACTCTTGGTAGCAATCTAAAAAGAAACGGAAGATCACAAATAAACACAAGCTGAAGTGAACGCATGATGGTGATGTTTGAAACTCAACGAGATTCAATTGTACCTCCCGGTGGCGATCCCGGTCCTTAGATTTCTCCCGGACCCAGTCGATGGTGTTGAAGTCTTCATATGTGCCGACCCCAGGCACTGGTTCATCTAGTAAATCCATCAGTTTAGGAACCCCATTTGGCCCATCACCAACTCCATATGAACCACCTGCACAGATAAGAGAAAGATATATAACCGGATGTGACAGTTAAAGGCCTCAGGGGGATACCAAAATGATCACAAGAACCTTTTTCCACCGACAAGATGTTGGAGGTCAATCGAGTACCGTTTCCTCTAAAAAGGCCAGAGAGGCCAGAAGAACTGAATTTGAACTAGTACTCCTTTAAACTTTGCTTTTCTAGAACTAGCAAATTTTAAAATCAGAGGTCAAAGAGTGGGATAACATCATCAAAATCAACTGCAAATGAGCGACTGTTCAGAAGACTCAGGTCCACTTTTTTTTTTTGTATCGTGCTTGCCAAGGCTGAATTTATTTTAAAATTAAGTAAAAGCATATTCATTAACTGAATATTATTACAATTTATTCCAATGTATCCCAAAGCTGAATTTATAGCATCATTTCCCCAGACTTCCTTCTCACATGAATCTTCAGAAATCATTTTTAATATGCTGATTTGCTGCTCAAGAAATTATTATCAATGTTGAATACTGGTTAATATTTTTGTGGAAACTGTCATTTTTTATCAATTTTGGCAAATATACTTGTCATGGGCTATAATTGGAAATTGGATAAAGGTTGTAGATTTGCATTTATGGTAGAGTACAGATTTCTGTTCCAGTGTTCACAGTTCTTCACATGACTTTCAAAGAAAGATTTTACTAGCACAAAGAACAGGAAATAAACGACACAACAAAAAAACAGCAATAAAACTAGCTATGGTTAATAATTATCAATCTTCTACTAAAAGTATAGGGTTCATAATAATTCAGAGTCGGTAATGAACATAATAGTCAGTCCTGCAAAAAAAAAAAAAAAAAAAGGCCACAAAATGTTTGCGTTTAAGCAAAAAAGAACCCATATACTCCACAGCAACACAATACAAAGCAACTGATATCAAACGCTGAGGAAGTTGAAGGGAAACAGATGGCTGTGAAAACCTGACACCACTCAAATTATGAAACTAGTAGCTACAATAGAAATAACTAGAGGGGACACTTTGATCTAAGTGATAAAAGGATTTATGTTAGGGGGGGCGGCAAATACCACAGTTGTGACCTCAGTGAATTCTCACCGCTATTTTCTCACAGACACACAAACACCGGAGACCTATACATTACACATTTGCCCCCAAACCTAGATCGTATGATGAGAGAAAGGAAAAAATCTATGGGAATCTTGTGAATGACAATAAAAATGAAGAAAAGAACACAAATGAATACGGATAAAATTGGGTGGCAGCTACACTGGGGAAATAATATGTCTTATTTTGTCACCTCTCCATGTCATCATTGTCACTGTCACCACTGGGGGCATTTTTGACCCCCTTTATCTCATCTCACTATAAATAAAACATGTGGGTACAGACAGATCAGGCACTCACCCGAGCCATAGTCCCGGTCCAGAGGAGGCACGTCATCGGTGCTGGAGAAGTCCAGCGTGGCTCCTGCGATCTCCACCATGTCTTCATCACTGGTTCCGCTCTGCAGGCTGTTGAAGCTCTCGCTGCAATAGCCTGTGTTATCCATCTTCCCTCCAGAACATGGAGGACATGGAAATGTCCTTTGACCCTGAGCATAACAGACTCCATTTAAGTTAAAGCTTGACAGGATCCACCCAACTATTAATGTTTACCACGCACTTCTAGATTGAATAGGAACCTAGCAATGATTTACACGGTGGCTTTTTAACTGCAAATATTATGATTTTGGATTACAAATAACAAAGCAAATTAACTTTAAATACTGAACTTACAACAGTCACAATAAGAATTCATTATTAATAGCAGAAAAGGGATTTCAAATCAACCCTATGAAGTTTCTAACTATAAAATAAATAATGAAAGGTTTTTTATTTTATTTTTTTACCATTGGTTTTTAAAGATTTACAAATACAGCCAGGGGGAAAACGAGGATTTAAAAAAAACAATAAATAAATCATATTTAATAACTTTGTAACTTTACATTTAAAATAGTTTTTAGCTATTGTTGCCTTTAAAGTTAAACTTAAAAAACTAATCCCCCCCCCCCCATATTTACAATTATGCGCGCTATATTCAGCTAATAAAATTAGCAGATAGTTATAACGGCTTCCCATCAGTTACTAAACCAAAGCTAATGACATCAGCAAACTTCAGATATGGGTCATTTTAGCTTAGCCAATTAGCTGGCAAAAAATATGAGCTAGACACTAGATTGCGGCAAAATGGCATAGGAAAAAGCGCCCGTAACACTCCTTCTAACATGCTTCAAGCTGTCAACTATAATCAGAGTTACTATTATGAGAAACTGACAAAAATACTCATGGGTATTAGCAGGATAGCTAAAGGGTTTCATGCTAACCAGCTGACATTTTCAGGAGCCGTGGTTTAATGGCATCAAGTGGAACTTTTGCAAAACATATTTATAAAGTTAAGATACCGTGCATTGATTACACTTAGATCAAATTGAAACTAGTAAACATTTACCTTGGTTGCTATCTTGTGTCACTCAAGCGCCGATGACAATGACGTACAATCTCCAGAAGACGTGAATAACCGAGTGCCGATACACATGATTAGACCTCGGTATTCGATTAAGAATGCCTCTCACAGTTGGTATGGCATTCTCTCTTTATTTAGACCTCAGACCCATTATTCGTCAGAACTTTAGTTTTTTTTTATTATTTAGGCCTACTTTTATGTGTTTCGTGATTGTATACATTTCGTCATTTCATTGAGATATGTATGCCTGTTTAATCCCTTGTGTAAAAAATTGCACTTGAATGTGCAGTTGTAGCTTCCTTTATTTAATATACTAAATTAAATTATGCTTAAACATGTATTTTGTAAAAGTATATTTTAAAAACGCGATATTTGCAGATGCAATAGACTTAATATTATAAATAAAACGCCTCATTGTGCTTCATGACAATGAGGTTTCGTAATACACTTCTAAATGAACACCTTTACATTCAGCAGCATGCTACGCTTATGAAATGATATATAAAGTGCTCTGATATTTTGATTCTGCTTAAGTGGGTCAAACAAGCATTCTGCAGTTCAGCTGATTGTATATAGTAACAAACTGTAATACTTTTCTCATTTAATTGTGAATAGCTTGCAATATGTGTGCAAAAATATATTTAGTATATATACTATTTTAATAAAAAGCAGCCATTGCAAGAAATGACAAATGCAAAAATTACACGAATCATTCGAGGATTTATTTAACCAACTTTACTTACATTTCACCAAGCTTTACAAAAAAATGAGCATGTTATTATATTAATAGCAGCATATCTTTATTTTTATTTATTTATTTATTGAAATAGAACAAATTACTACTACTATATTTTGTAGCCAACCCTAAGCATGTAAGCATCAATGAGTGGCTCGATGTTGCCATCTGTAGGTGACAAATGCAGACAAACTGAGCTGAATACAGTAGGCCTGCATGCATCTGGTGATCACGCAGTGTGATTACATTTGTTACCACAATTACGTGTTACTGAACTTCACGGACTTTGTGTTGTCCTGAACCTAATGGACTTTGTGTTGTCATGAACCATATGGACTTTGCTTTTCTCTTTAAACTCTTTAAACCACATCAAGACTATCCCCTCTAAAACACAAAATAATAAGTGTGCATCACAAACAATGACAGTCCACAGATTTTCAAAACAAATATTATTTTATCCCAGTTTGTGCTGATTAAATTGCGGAACTGGATCACACTGTTCTGTCATTTGGAGCACACGCTGAACTTTCACCGTTTTCAGTGTGAGGTCGCTCAGCATGATGCGTAACATAAACAGTGTTCATAATATTATTAAATTCATTTAAAATTTTAAATGTAGCCTATATGATGGTTTAAAATGTTTATCGGCCCAATATTTTCCCATATAAATTTTTTTCCGAATCAATGTTTTTTATCCATAATATATCCATTATATTAATTTGATTAATATGTGACTGATGCGTGCAGGAGTCTTAGTATGAACAGGCCATATGTTATCTGAGTGAACTTAGTGACCTATTGATTTAGAGAGATGAGAACATACTTTTCTCTTTGAAGTTATTTTAAAATTTAAAAAAAAAGATAAGCAACATCTTCGTATTATCTTTTGTCAAATAACTTTCCCTGCAAAATCCCCAAAATAAATCTGCACTGTAAAACGATTGCAGTTTTAATGGTAAAAGCCTATAAAATGCGAACGTAAATTATTCAAACATGTTCCGTTACTATGTAGATGGTGAAAACTGCAATAAACTTTGTGGGGTATTTCATGTTATTTTAAAGTAAAAAAATATACATAAAAAAGTATATATAATGTTTTCATCCCTGTGCTTCTTCTTAGTTATTTTTGTTATGTTACATTGTATGATGTTAAATGCATATTTATTTTATTTATGACGAACATTAATTCATCACATCTTTCACTCCACATGACCTGTGTTTTTATATTGATAAATATGATAAATATGTTTTTATAATATAAAATGTATGAATCTACAAAAAATGTACGTTCTAAAAATTACTAAGGTTTCATTAATTTGGAATATTACATTATTTAGTTAATTAAATATAATTTTAAAACAAAATGTAAAAAAAAATATTTAAGTGGTTTATGTGGTGCATTTTATTCTTTTTTTTTTCTTAGCTGCAGCACCACCCACATTAAATATATATATATATATCTTTATATATAAACTGTAATACGTTAGACAGCTTGTACTGTAAAGTAATAATAATAATAAAAAAAAAGATTTCTTTTTAAAATTAAATGATTTCTTAAATTAAAATTTAGTTATTCAAAACCGTCAAATCACAATGTAAAAGTACTCTACTATAAATATCTAAAACATTTAGGGCAGCACTTCTGAGAGACTGTAATTTTTTTACTCCCATCGATCCCAGAAGCTAGTCAGCTACACATTAATGCCAGTTTAAGCTTACGTAAACTCTCAAATATTTACTAAACACGTGATTTTATCTTGGCCACGGCCTTGAGCGGAGTAAGAGAGCAGAAGAGACGGATAGAGAGGGTGGGGAGGTAAGATCAGTGCTGGAGGGTTATAAATACACATGGTCATTGCAAAGCTTAAGTGGTCTTCTGGACACACTGACATAACAGGGTTTTGTGGGAAATACCATCACCAAAATGCAAATGCATCACTTTAACCTGGCAAAATTTGGATTCTGCACATTAATCTTGCTAGTGCTGATTTACCAGGTGAGTTTTGAACTTCTTTTACATGGTATCAACAACATGTGATACCAGGATATATCTTTTGTTTGAAAAAAATCCTTTTACATTTATCATATACTAGGTCCCGCTTCACAGTATTTGTTAACATTAGACAGTCAACCTGTGCTAATAATGCACAACATGTAATCTTAGTTAATGCTAATTTCGACACAAATAAAATGATCAATAATGAATAAAATCATGGTACAGCATGCATATGTTCCCTACTGTATGTTAGGTATCTACTGTGCCAGTAGTGACTCCTGAGGTACAATCAGATCTTCAGTCATCACATATACTTCACCGCAAGATACGAATGTCCCCTCTTTGGCGAATTATGGGGTTCAAACCATATGGAGCCTATTGCCATGACAACATAGAGTGCACTACAGGCTTATGCAGGTAAGTCACCGCTGCCTTAATTTCCTATCAGACCTAAAACTGCCCTGATATCTGAAAACTGATTACATTTTTCTACCCCCAGGAACGGTCATTGTTCGTTTAATGAGCCTGTTCATTCTTAGCGGAGTGGGAGCATGAAAACTAGCCATTTACTTGTCAACCCGATATATTTTATGGCCATAGGCTATGTTTCAAGCACTTTAATTTTTGAACTGTATATAGCACAATACATGTACAGCACAGAGAATGTGGAGAAGTCTGACTTGAAAAGTTACATTGGTTTCACTGTGTATGATTCATGTTCAAGTTTAAAAAGATTAATTGTTGTTATTAACGTGATGCTAAACAAGAATTTAGGGGTATGTGTTCAACTGAAAAATATACAACAAATCTGTAAGTGGATTGTACTTTTACTCAAACGATTGTATTAATCTGTAAAAGCATGATTTTTAATTTATGTAATGCATTATTAATAATCACAATGCCATAAAAGTGCTTTTTTTTACTGTTAAGAAGACTTGCTGAAAGCATTGAGGCTTAAATTTCTATTTTGAAATCTATATATGCATGAAATATGTGATATTTGATATAAAGTACTGTATTAGCTGAGTTGTGAGGACATAGACTGCCTCAGCAGTGTTGATTAAAATCTATACTAGGCACAGGGCCAGGGAGAGAACGTGCACAGCCGCACTTATCTTTCTCAGGATGTTCTGTGTTCAGAGAAACCCAGTTTTAATGTCAAAGGGCCCTGAAGTCCCTCAGTATCCGCATGTTAGTGAGGGGAGTATTTGCACAAGAATGTACTGTAACAGACTGATGTCATTGTACTGTGAACGACCTCCACATGTACCAAGATTGCATGTTCTTTTTCTGCTACGAGAGCAAAGATTAAGTTAATCAAATAAAACGCTAAAAATACCAGTATTTCTGTGACAGTTTCATCATTTCAAGTTATACTGTTCGTTGTCTAGGCTATTTATTACTGTGTATTCATGACAAACTATATCCATTTATGATATGTTCTTGCTTAAATATACATTCACATTTCTTTTCATTATTTATAATATTTATAAAATATTACACAAAAGTTTCCACATAAAAATGTATGATTTTTGCAGTAAACATACGCAAAAATATAATCACATACACCATATTTAGTCTTGCCAGTAGGTGGCAACAAGTGACTGTATGTTTGATAGAGTAAGTGAATCGTTTGATTCGTTCAAACAAATAAATACACTAAAAATAGATAAAACTAACCGGAAATAGCGTCTAATATAGGTTAATGACTAAGCTATTACTTGTTGTCCGTGTTGAGGAGGTTACTTTGGAAATGTAATAGATTAACGTTACAGATTACAATTGACATTGAAAAGTAGTGTGACTATTGCAACTGTTTATTAATGTAATGATGGCATTCATATGCTACTTTTTAAGTACTTTTCTACATTTCTAATGTATGTTTTTAAATGGTTAATCATTCTGAAACATGAAAACTGTCACAGTCAGGGTTAACCTTACAGCAGCAGTCTACTTCCAGTTTTCAAAAGCCTTCATCACTTGAATTAAGTTGATACATATTTACACCAGTACGTAATTCTGTTAACTAATCCTGAGAATATCAGACTCCTAATTTTCAAACTGTTTGAAAATCAGAACAGACACAATCATTGGGACAAAATGCGCATGTGACATAATTTTGCTCAATGTGCTGCATTATAGGGCTATGTTATGCTAATTTTACAAATCTTTTCTAGTTGAAGTTTTACTATTGATTTTATTTTAATAATTGATGGAAATTGCACCTGTAAAAATAAGATAGGGTGCGCCTCAACACCAGTTACATCATCTGATGTAACAGATACTACTGAACAACAAGTCCTTATGGCTTTGACATTTGCCTACCTCACACTTGATACTTGACCACTGGCAGCTAAGCTAAGCTCACACTGCTAGTGAGACTGTAGAGCTGAACTGCTTATAGAAAGCAAACATTATGAGAAGCCGCAGTAATTCCGGAGTGAAACTCGACAACTATGCCAGAATGTTGCAACAGACAATACTCTGTCACCAGGTGAGTCTCAATCATCTCACTTTTTCTGATTATATGGGAACTGCATGTGTTGTGTTGTTCTAGGTTCCCAAACATAAACACAGACACTTGCTGTGTTGACATCTATTGAAAGGGCAGTGTATAGCAGCCTTTTGAAAAAGAACTAGGCCTACACTTTAGCATACTACACTTACTACACTTAAAAACAATACACTTAAAGTACAAACTAAATGTAGTGTTAATATAGTTTATATTAATTTTAAACACAATTAGTTGAATTTGAGAGTGCTTTTAGCCTATAAAGTAGTAAAATGATTATTTGTAATTTTATATTTCTGCTATCTTTGAAATATGATTAACGTGTACTTGTGAATACTGAAAAACATTTAGTGCAATAGTGGAAAAATAAACTTAAATGTCATTTTTATTGAAACTTTTAGATTGTGTATTTAAATTTATATATAATTACACAGTTGTAATGATGAAGTAGCAATTTTGTGCACTCAAAAAAAATTGGAAAAATATATTAAAAGTGAATTTTTAAGTTTTAAGTGTGCTTTAGTGTTTTATTTAGAACGTAAGTGTACTTCGTCAAAAGATGACAAAATATTATTAAAAACCTGTATGCTTTTATTACCACTGCTGAACACAAAAGCAGATATTTTGAAGAATGTTAATAACCAAACAGTTCATTGCCATTGTATTTTTAATCCAAACTTTCAAATCAGCATTCTTTTAAAGTTTAGAATTACATTGTGGTGAGTAAAAATGACAGTATTTTTAAATACTATAATTGTCCCTTTAATGTTTTAAGTCATGAAAGTCTACTTTTCATTAAGTACATTAAGGTGGCCTTTTATTTCAGTAATACTAATTATCTTAAATCAGTTTTTTAATTACATTTTTAAAATATATTTTTAGGATTTAAAGTACACTACAAGTGCACATTCAATACAATTTACAAAGTAGTTTACAGTTTGACTTTACTGAGCATTTGAGAATATTGTATGAAATTCCTCATTTGTTATTTCCATCATGCAACAGGATAGTACAATTACAAAAAATATAGAGTTAAAATATAGGCCAGGCCATTGGTAACACTTTAAATGGTCACAATCAATATAGTTGATTTGAGTATTGTAGACCCTCAGGATTATGCTATATATATGTTTCCTTGTGATATTTTGCAGGATCCGGTGACAGGGCTACTCCCAGGTGATGAGACATTACCTCACGCCTGGGTTAGAGACAATGTGTACTGCATCCTGTCTGTGTGGGCTCTAAGTTTGGCCTACAGGAAGAATGCAGACAGAGATGAAGACAAAGCCAAAGCCTATGAACTGGAACAGGTCGGTTCATGCATATGTAGTGAGTTGAGATACAAACAAAACCAAACAATTTTGTCAAAGGGCATCAGAGACCATGTCCCAGACATTTAGTATTTTCTGCTCATTAGTGTTTGTGTCTGGGAGACTGTGTAAAATGCCAGAGGGCAAATCATTTGGCTCATGTTTCTTTCATGGTCATAGCAGATGGAGAGTTTAAGGTCACGGTCAAGGCTCAGTGCTCTCTATCTCTCTCTCTTGTTCTGTGTCTCTTCCCATTCTGCAGAGTGTGGTCAAACTAATGCGAGGATTACTGCAGTGCATGATGAGACAGGTATTTATAAACAACATCCTTCTGGTGTATGCAAATAAATATTTGGAATTCATTAATAACACCATGCTTTCCTACACTTCTTGTTGGTTAATTCTCCAAATTTGTCAGAACACATTCTGATTCATTCTGACCAACTCAGCTTATTTTGCTTAGCATATCTAAAGTTTGCAGTGCAGGTAATGTTTTGCTGTAAATACTGAGTCATCATTATGGTGATCATTTCCAATGAAATTGCTTTGAACAAAAACATACACTACTGTTCTCTCTCTACGTGCTACTAGAGAGTCGGCCAGAGCTGTGGAAAGGTCTATGGCAGCACTAGTGGCGGCCGATTGTAACCTCTGGTTAAATCTCTCAGGGGTAAAAACACAAGATATGCTTATGGACGGCCCGCTGTCTCCCTCAGGTTTATTTGGGGAGGTAGTTGAGAGAGTGGTGGAGCAACACCAGCAATCTAAAAAGCAAGTGGCAGATTTTCAGTCGGTTCTTTCCAGCCGTTCACAGCAAAGGGCGGCAGGCGATAAGCAGCGCCCACCTAAAGCTTCCTCCTCTTACCGGGGGAGTCAGAAAGAGAGTGTGGCATGGAGACAGACAGTATGGGGGTCCCAAGCCGTCAGTTCCAAAGAAGGATCTCAGGGACGTGCTGACGGCTGGGAAAGCCCAGACAAAAAAGTCCTCCTGATCATCAGGAAAGAGTGAGCGAGCAGCCGGGGGTGCCGCAGCAATACACAACACCCGTGGTTCTCCAGCGGCCTCTGGGATGTGTCTCAGGGGGGGTCGGGGGTGCCCTTTCCCTGAGGGGGTTGGCGCAGCCCGTTCAGTGGACTTCCGGGGAGCAAGATTCATGCCCCGTCCCGGGGGCTGGTCTTGGGAGGCTGGTACCCTTAGTACGTTATATAGCGACATGGGAAGAGCTGCCGGGGATTTATCGCTGGCTTTTAAATGTGATAAAAAGATATCTCATTCAGTTCAAAAACCCGACCACAGTGCTACAACGGGGTGGTCCCTACAGTGGTCCGCACAGAGCAGTCTCAAGTGTTGGTTCAAGAAGTAACTGCTCTTTTAGAGAAAGGGGCCATCGAGGTGGTCTCCTTGGCAGACAAAAAGTGGGGCTTTTACAGTCTGTATTTTGTGGTTCAAAAAAAGGACAGAAGTGGTGCTTACGTTGAAGCAAGTGGTGTGTCAAATCAGGTCAGAGGACTGGTTTGTCACAATAGATCTAAAAGACGCATATTTCCATATCTCAATACATGCGTCACACAGAAGGTTTCTAAGATTCGCCTTTCAAAGGGTGGCTTATCGGGTTCTCCCCTTTGGTTTGGCTCTGTCACCTCGCACGTTTACAAAGGTGATGGATGCGGCCTTGGCTCCACTGAGGTTACAGGGAGTCCGTATTCTAAACTATATAGACGACTGGTTAATTCCAGCGAGCTCATGGGGTGAGTCTTGCAGACATCGAGATGTCGTCCTTACCCACATGAGCAAACTAGGTCTAAGACTGAATGCCAAGAAGAGCGTACTCTCGCCGGCCCAAAGAACGTCCTATCTGGGCGTAATATGGGATTCGGTCTCGATGCAGGCACAATTGTCCCCCGCTCGGGTCGATATCCTTCTGGCTGCGGCCTGAGAAGTGAGTAAAGGTTCTGCACTCACGGTGAAAAGCTTTCAGAGGTTGTTAGGTCTGATGGCGGCAGCCTCTAACGTAATTCCGTTGGGATTGTTACATATGACGCCACTTCAGTGGTGGCTAAAAAGCAAAGGTTTTTCCCCGAGGGGGAACCCTTTTCGCCTAATCAAAGTCTCTCGAGCAGGTGCTAGGTCTGTGGCAATATGGACTCAGGGACCCTGGAACAATATTGTGATTAGCCAATCAGATTTGAAGAGCCAGTTTATAGTTTTTGTGAAGTTTAGGCTTACAATCAGTGTTTGGTGCTTGTGCATCAGTGTCAGTCATCTATCATTTCCTCTGATTTTAGGCAATACTCATGGGTAGGGTTAGATTTAGGTGTAGAGATATGGTCAAAACTAAAATTTTGAAATAAAATGTTGTTCCAGGGTCGACTCTTGTTCCACTGGACATGTATATTCGTAAGTCTGTGGAATGGAGAAGGTCGGACCAGCTGTTCATATGTGTTGGTCCTCCTTGGAGAGGCTTTGCCTGCATCAAAACAGACTTTGAGCAGGTGGATAGTGGATGCTATATTTATGGCATATGACTCTACAGGTCTCCCCTCACCAACGGGAGTCAGAGCTCACTCCACTAAAGGTGGCAGCATCCCTGCCGAGCGCTTGCTTCATTTCTGAGCAAATGTGTGATGCGCCACACCTGGTTTTGAGCTCCGGGAGATTATGACGTCACCCACCTATGACGACCGAAGGCCTTGTTGGACAGATTTACAGCAGATTCAGAGCATGTCTACACCGAGGCGTTCCCAAAGCGTTCCAGACGCAGTGTCTCGTTCCTTTAATGAACTGGGTTTATATACATAACCCAGAGACGATTTCATTTATCAATTAATTTCTATTAACTTAATCAAATAAATATTAGGTATTACAGCTTTTGGTAAAACAGATTCTGTTCGGAGGTACACTTGCCCATAGTTATTCAGTAGCTTTGAAGCATCTTGGAGACGTTGGCACAGTTCTTCTGAATTTAGTCTGTCTCAGTTTGTTCTGTTACTTCATGTCATTTCAGACAGACTGGATGATGATCAAATCAGATGTCTGTTTGTCCTTGTGCAGACAATTATCTCACTGCATTATTACAATTAATGACAAAAATAATGTTTGTAAATGTAATCTGATATTTCCAACTTACACGCTACTGCTAAAGATAGAAATAACCTACTTAAAATCATTTTTGTTGGTGAAAATACTAGTGACTTAAGACTTTTGCACAGTACTTTATATATATATATATATATTACTCTAGAAACACTATTGTTTTTGTAACACTATAAATGTCATCATGATGAATTAGTCTTCAGATATAATTTATGTCTGATCTGTAAAGCAGTCTGCACTCATCATCAGATGGCAACCCCATTATAGTCGTAAGACATTACTTAATTACTTTGTGGCAATTAATTTTCTCTCACCGTGTAATAGCTTATTAAGAGTGCATTATGGTGGTTAGCTATTGTACAGAAGTTTCTAAATCTTAAGATAGCTTGTTTGTAGTTATTTGTGTATGTGTTTCCTAGGAAATCAAGGAAACAGATACACTTTATCGGAATGAATTATGTTATATTGACTCAGTGTTACTGAAATGTGACACTGTATTAGTGCATTGCGAAGCATAAAAATGCAACTTGTGTTCCTCTATATATAGATTTGTATATTTATAATTTTTGTTATTATAAAAAGCAAGGATTACACAGTCAGTTCAAGGATGCAGCTGCCTGTAACTCTGAGCCTGTGTTTAATTTTCAGCTTGATAAGGTGGAGAAGTTCAAGTACAGCAAAAGCACCAAAGATTGCCTTCATGCTAAATACCATACAGGAACTTGTGCCACTGTTGTTGGTGATCAAGAATGGGGTCATCTACAGGTGGATGCGACCTCCATCTTCCTGCTCTTTCTGGCACAAATGACAGCATCAGGTTAACATTTTTAACACTTTTAAAGATGTTTCTTGACATGCGTGCATAATGCTTTGTGGTAGCAAATCAGAGTGCATTTTAAATGAAGTGTCTGAATATTTTCTTGGGTGAAACAGGGCTGAAAATTGTTTATACCCGCGATGAGGTCGATGTTGTCCAGAATCTGATCTTTTACATTGAATCTGCGTACAAAGTGGCGGTAAGCAACATTATCGTGTTTTGATACAGAAAGATTTAGAGTGTTTGCACGAATAATAAGACTGTAAATGATTCTCAGGATTTTGGAATGTGGGAACGAGGAGATAAGACGAATAAAGGTATCCCTGAGTTAAATGCCAGCTCTATTGGAATGGCAAAGGTAAAATATTTACATTTTTAGTAATAAATTGCATAATCAGTTAGGAAGTGGTTTCACATGTCGAGCAAGTGTCAAATAAAGATCTCCATGTGATAAAATAACACAACCTTTTGCTGCATGTTTATTCAGGCAGCTCTGGAGGCCTTGGATGGACTGAACCTTTACGGTGCCAAGGGTGGCCCAGAGTCAGTCGTACACTCTTTAGCCGATGACATTCAACACTGCCAAGTAAGAAACTTGTTTATGATGTCACACAGCATCGCTTCATGCCTCCTGTAAATAACAGACTGCTTTTCTCATTTTTGAAACTTTTACAATAGTCTATTCTCAGCTCCATGCTGCCAAGGGCATCGACATCCAAAGAGGTAGACGCTGGGGTTCTGTCCATCATCTCTTATCCAGCATTTGCAGTCGAGGACATTTACATTGTTAATATCACCAAAGAAGAAATCATTTCAAAACTTCAGGTGAATACTAGGGTCTTCAGTTGTGTTTACAAATGATTCATTGACATAAAAAAATAAACTAATGAATTAAAATAAATTAAATTAAAATAAAGACTACATATGATTTACATTATATATAATGTATGTACATTTTAAATTACATAATTTTTAATTACCCCTATACTGTTTCATAGGGCAGATATGGATGCTGTCGCTTTCTAAGAGATGGACATAAAACTCCCCGAGAGGTAAAACCAAGCTTAAACAATTTGTCAAACAAAATACGTCACGTAATATGTGTGATTTGTCTTTTTTTTGTATGGCCGTGTCTGGAGCTTATTCCCACACAACCATTCTTTTCTAAGGACCCTAATCGATTGTACTACGAGTCTTCAGAGCTGAAGCTCTTCGAGAACATTGAGTGTGAATGGCCGCTGTTCTGGACATACCTCATCCTGGATGGCATTTTTATCAACAGTCCAGAACAGGTACAGACACTACAGACATTCAATAAATAGCCAACTTTTCTTTAGAAAACAATGCTTTGCTTGTTTCTGCCCTTATTAAGGTTCAGGAGTACAGAGAGGCTTTAGACAGCATTCTCATCAGAGGAAACAATGGATTACGATTGTTCCCAGAGCTTTATAGTGTTCCTCCAGATAAGGTACAGTCTGGACACACTTAGTGTTTTTGCACCAAAGCACTTGATATTGAACCATTATGTTGAAACCAGATTCCTGGTTGAGTGATTCTCTGTGGGTTATTCCAAGGGAAAATGGACTTTCAGCCTGTGTGTGTAATTTTGACTAGGTTGATGAAGAGTATGTTAATCCTCACACCGTGGAGAGAGTGCCAGTAGGCAAGTGTCCACTGAAATGGGGCCAGTCTCTGTACATATTGGGTAACCTGCTGGCAGAGGTACAGTAAATTCCACAAAAACTGCTCTATATGGTAATGCTGTACTGCAGTGTTTCTCAATCTGTTTCTGGAAGCTGTGCCGCACATTATGTCTATCTTACGAAATACACCTTCATTCGTGCTGTTCATCTCTTTAGTACAGTTCTATGCAATTATTTAAATCAGGGAATGCCATGCAACAGCATTTCACACCTTTATATGTATGCTTATTAATATACCATTCAAGTAGGGTCAGTACTGTATTTACTGTAAGAAATACATCTAATTTTATATTTCTGTATATAATGCTATACATAATATAATACTTTCTTTCATTTGAGAAGCATTAAATTGAACACGATCATCAGTAAAGATTTTATAATGTTAAAAATAATCCTAAAAAATATTAATATAAAGCAGTGTTTTCAACATCGATGATAATAAGAAATTATTCTTGAGTGTGTCATGTAACACTGAAGACTGAGGAGTAATGACAAATGAAAAATCAGCTTTGCCATTAGAGGAATCATTTACATTTTGGAATGTATTAAAATGGAAAATAGTTATTTTAATTTGTAATAATATTTAATAATATTGTTTTTTACTGATCAAATGCAACCTTGGTAAGCATAAAAGTCTTCTTTTGAGTAATAAATGTCTTCTTTATTAATAAATGATTTTTTCCAGTGGTAAGATATTGTTTATTGTGGTATTGTTTTTGTTCGATTTATTTTGAAGGTTGCACAGGAATGTGAACACAGGAATAAAAAACATATAATAAAAAGAGCATGCATCTGTGAAATCATGATTGTTTTTGACTTTATAGGGGTTTTTAGCAGCTGGAGAAATCGATCCTCTTAATAGACGCCTCTCCACTGTTCCCAAGCCTGATGTTGTGGTTCAAGGTAAGACCTGTGTTTAACAGAAGCTTAATCTGGGTTAATCAATTTATCGTTGCATGTTACATAAGTATTTCATCTCAGCATATTTACACTGGCTGTTTTCCATTCTTGTGTTTTCAGTGTCTCTCCTGGCAGAAAACGATGAGATTAAACAGCTCCTGCAGAGCCATGGCATTGATGCAGAAACCCTGGAGGACGTTCACCCAATCCGAGTTCAGCCCTCCAGGGTCCTCAGTCACATCTATGCCAGACTAGGTGACAGTGACAACAGACTACTGCTGTAAAGCATTTTGGAGAAAAAGGCATAGAGTCATTTGTTCAGTTTTTCATGATGAAATAATTACAATTGGTACTGATAGAGATAGGTATTTGGTGATACTGATAGACATGCTCACGGGATGTTGCTGTGCTACATGGCCACAGCTGAGAAGGAAAACAGTACATTGTTACAGTATATTGAAGCTGGGTAGCTCTTAAAGTGACAGCACTCTAAAATTCCTTCTATCTGTCGTTCATGTTAATCAAACAGCAAAAGAGATAAAATTGCTCACTGCTCTTGACTAAATCACTTCTGTAACTTTAATATGAAGCAATATTTTTATTAAGAATATGAATATGTGTTTTATTAATTTGATTACTTTATACAATGCAGCTTTTATTTTTTATTAAGGCTAGTATCAATATCATAAAGCAAAATTATTCTATTTAAATCAAAAATAACTATACTGTTATAGCGTATGGTATATATATATATATATATATAAAATTGTGAAATAAAATCATATTTTATAACATTTTTCAGGGCGCAACCAAAGGCTGGGACTGACTGGAAGGCCTTATCGGCGGATTGGTGTGCTGGGAACTTCCAAATTCTACATTATTCGCAACACCATCTTTACTTTCACGCCTCAAGTATGTCAGTGTGTGAATATAAATTTGATGGCATCTATTTGAATATTTAGTATGTACCCAGTTTCTGATTCTGCTCCGAATGTCCAGTTTGTAGACCATCATGAGTTCTATCTAGCCCTGGACAATCACATGATTGTGGAAATGCTCCGTATCGACCTCTCCTACCTCTGCTCTCGCTGGAGGATGACAGGCCGACCCACAGTAACGTTCCCAATTTCACATGGCATGCTCAGTGAGTGTCCTCAACACGCAACACCAACACAGACAGCAGCAGCAGCTTTCACATATCTCAGACTCATTTCGTTTTTATCCTTTGTAGCTGATGATCACAAGCAAATTGATTCTGCTGTTTTGGCAACCTTGAAAAAACTACAGGACGGTTACTTCGGAGGAGCAAGGTAACGTGTTTAAAGCGGTCAGCGCATTTAATATTTGTTACTTAACTAAAGCAGCCCAAAATCAAATCAGTTTTACATTTCAAGGGTTAAGACTGGGAAACTTTCTGCTTTTCTTGACACCTCCTGTTGTGCCCATCTTACATTTATGGACTGTGGTGAGTGAACCACCAGCTAGCAGCACGAATAACGAGCTTTTCTCTTGAAAAGTCTAAAACCATAAAGGGATCCAAAAAACCTGTAATTACTTTCTGTGTAACAAAAAAGAAAGATGTTTTGAAAAATACACTGAAAGTAAGTAAAGATTGTTGCTGCTGACTTTCAAAATATAAAAAATATCTTCTTTTGTGTTCCACACAAGAATGTAATAACCATACAGAACAGCATGAATTTCGTTTGAAAGATTTATTAGTTTCTTCTTATTTTATTGGAAAGTTACCAACAGGAATGTTTGTTTAAGTCAGTTTGTAGGGGCTTGTTGTTGCAGTTTTTCTCTTTTCTGCATGACATTCTGTTTGTGGAAATGTGTGGCTTGCAGTTGACAGTCACTCTGTCAGACAGTTTGTGTAGCAGCATGGGCGGATGGAGGCTTGAGAGGAAATTTTGTGATGGAGCAGTAACTGCTGTGACAGTTTAATATATTGACATGTGGTGAAATCCTCAATTGCTTCTCAAAAGTGACAGAAAACGTGCTCAATCCTTGTTTTTATTTAATTGTGTGTATGTGTGTGTGCAGAGGTGGATGACCTGGCTGTGTATCTGGACCAGCTGCTGGCAGTTCCTCAGCAGAGTCCCATTAGTGCCACTAAAGGAGGCCTCAGCCGCTTCAGAGCAGCAGCCAAAAAGACTCGGGAGATGGTGTCTCTGGTGCACAAAGCCAGAGAGCTCAATATACACAGTGAGTTTTCCAGACAGTCATTTTCATGCTGTTAAGAGAACAGTCGCCTGTGCAAATGCTCAGAAATAATTCATTTATTTTATCCTCTCCACAGATGTTCACATGTACCTTCCAACTAAACTTTTCAGTTCTCCAGCACCAAACCTTAATTTGCTGGATAACAAAGACCAGGTAACACAAAATAACACAAAATTATAGGCTTTCACTTTCACTGATTTTTTTCAAAATCAGGTTCCAGAATTTAACATTCCACCCATTTCTATATAGAGAAACAGTTTTTATAAGGTGTGAACTTTTCAAGATATACAGTAATTTTATAGAGATGTTAGGTGATTGCATATTTTATATTGAAGGTTGAATACAAAGAATTGAAGAAAAGTGAAAAGTGCGTAAATATGACCATTAATAATATTACAGAAGATCATTATTTCAAATAAATTGAACTTATGTTTACTAAAAAGAATCCTGGAAAAAAGTATCACATAAGCAGCACAGCTGTTATCTATTAAAGACCCTTTCTGCCTCTAAATAAAAAATAAAAAGGTCATTGGGAGTTTTTATCTCATAATTCTTACATCTCTCAATTCTGACTTTCTCAGAATTGCAAAATACAGACATGCATCTATGCATTTTTCTCAGATTTGGAAATTTACAATTATGAAAACTCACAACTATATAAAATTATATATAAACTTGTAGTTGAGAGTAGTTAGTTGCCAGTTCTGTGGAAAAAAGAATGATGTTCTCAGAAATTAGGTTTATGAGTTTATATCTCACAGTTCTGATTTAATAACTCTCAGTTGTCTGTTATGACAGGAGACATAAAAAAGTCAGAATTGTTATTTTATATCTAGCAATTGTGACTTTATACATCAGAACTTTTTTCTCAGAATTGGGATTTTTAATCCTCTGGGGAAAAAAAAACCCTGAGAGATGTACTAGAGATGATGTAAACTCACAATTGCGAGGAAATAGTCGCAATTACCTCTTTTTTTATTCAGTGTTGGAAACAGGCTAAATAATAATAAGAAATGTTTTCTGAACACCGAATCAACCTGAATACTTTTTTGAAGGATCATGTGACACTGAAGACTGTAATTGCTGTAATTGAAAATTCAGCTTTGCCATCATAGGAATACATTACATTTTAAAAAATATTCAAATAGAAAGCATTTATTTTACATTGTAATATTTTTTTGGAAATATTACATTTCTACTGAATTTCTGATCAAATAAAGGCAGCCTTGGAGCACCTTGGACTTCTTTAAAAAGATGCAATTGACATTATCAAAAAGATTTGATGACATTATCCTTAAGATGTACAGTTATGTATCTTTGCCTCTTTTTATATCATCAAATACTATTTTACTTAAGAACACTGTAATGTGTTATTATTTTATGAGTAATCTCTATATGGAAAAAAAAAGAATGAGAAAATTTTAATTGCTCTCTGGAATTGTTGCAGGTTTTTACATTTTATTGCAGGTGTCCACATCTAACAAAGAGTTTTTTTCTCCTGCGAAGGCAGTTGAGACACAGGCCCCTCATCCCATGAACCTGCCCAAAGACGTCAACGGTGGGATTGACTATCCAGCTTTAGTGCAGATGCTGAAACAAAGTCAGAACTTGCAGGATCAGGATGATATTCTCTACATCTTATTTAAAGACAAGTCAGTACCACCGAATCCATTGCATATGTTTTGATATATATGTGTCCTTAGAGAAGAGCTGTGCGGTGACTAGAGACTGAGGATTGTTTTAAAATGGAATAACATTGGGATTTCTTTTATAAGGGGAATAGATTGGGACACCAAGCTACATGGGAAAGGTTGGACGGTAAGACGACTACTGAGTGATTTATATGAAAAGGCAGGAAACCTAAAACACTGGGGTCTCATTCGGATGATCTCTGGGATGCTACGCAAGAAAGTAGAAGAGCTGGATGCTGTGAGTAGCAGTTTTCCTGTACCTGTATCTAAATTTGAATGTGTTTGTTAGACATTTTTTCCATTAACAGGCCTGCTCAGATTTGCTAATTCATCAGAAACATCTAACAGTTGGCCTTCCTCCTGAACCAAGAGAGAAAACTATTTCAGCGTGAGTGTACACACACATTTACATTCATGTTAACCTGTTCATACTACATTCTTTGTCTCCATATAGCCCGATGCCACCAGATCAGCTGGCTAGGTTGATCGATGAGGCTAGCGAGAACAACCTCACCATCGCCATTCTCACTCAGGTTAGAGCTGCGGGTCAGATCTCAACCTTGTATGTTTTAATTCCACTGACCCTCTTTTATGCTCCTGGCAGGAGATAATGGTGTTTCTGGCTATGAGTATTCGAACCCAGCCTAAAATCTTCAGTGAAATGTTTCGCCTCCGAATTGGACTGATTCTTCAGGTCATGGTCACAGAGCTCGCGCAGTCCCTCAACTGTTCAGGTATCTCAGTTCCTGTCGAATAAACTCCTTTAATAAGCATTTGTAACATGCAGTGAACTATTTAGTTTATTCGGGTTTTATTAGGACTACGCTTTATTAGAATTAGCTAATGCAATGTGCAAAGATATGGAACTAAAATAAGATATTGAATAAAAATGCTTTTTTGGTAACCTATTTTTGAATTATTATTGAATCTTCATTTAAGGCCTTTCTTAAAAAATATTGATATATGCTACTTAAGGGTCAGTAAGATTTTTTACCAATGTTTTTAATAGAAGCCTTTCACCAAGGCTTGAGCAAAAATACATTATTCCTGTCTTAAGACCCGTTCACACCAAGCACGACAATTATAAAGATAACAATAATGCTTTAAATTCTCAAACACTTGATAGAAGGATTGATTCTGATTGGTTGATGTGTTTATCCTTCATCAGCTGGAAAACATTCTGAAAATGATTCCCAATTACATCTTTTCTCTGTCCTTTATCATTACAGTTGTGTGGATGCTGCTATTCTTTAACATTGAAAACGATTTTTAGAACTGTATCTTTATCGTTATCGTGCTAATTGTGAACAGGCCTTTAACGCAATCCTTCAGAAATCATACTAATATTCATTCTAATGTTGTTAAAAACAGTTGTGCTGCTTAAAGCGCTGATGATTTTGTCAGGGGTTTTTGATAAAGGAACAGCATTTCAGCAAACAAGAGGTTTATGTCTCCTTTTTATTTTAGGTGAGGAGGCTACAGAGAGTTTGATGAATATGAGCCCATCTGAGATGAAAAACCTCCTGGTTCACATTCTCAGTGGCAAAGAGTTTGGCATTCAAAGAAGCGGTAAATATATTCATACGCTGCCAGCATTATACTCACCCATTAGGTATGTGAATTTGTATATTTATCAGTTGTATTTTTGCACCAGTGCGCTCAACAGGAAATGTGGTCAGCTCTGCTGTCAATATCCAAGACATGAGCAAATCTAGCTCCACCAAATCTGAAGTTGCAAGTAAACAGGGTGGTGATCTCAAACTGGTGAGAAAGTGTTTGGGTTTAGGACAGTTGCGTCTTAATACAATGGCAGTAGTTAAAGACCAGACACCTTTTCTGTGTCGTTTAGGCTGTGTCAATACATTTGCTGGATATTGGAAATATTGAATCAGGGGTAAGTGTACCAGAGGCAAACAAACCTTAACTTTTCTTCCAAGCTTGAGCTGTTTCTCTGTTGGTGTAACTAATCCGATTGTTTTCTAGAGATACAGACTTCCATCCATTGAGTCATTTCAGGGATCATTAGGAGCCATGTTTGTGCGTGACAGCAGACACGGCCAGTGGCTTCGGCGCAGACGTCTCGATGGAGCTCTTAACAGAGTCCCCCTTGGTTTCTATCAGAATGTCTGGAAGATTCTACAAAAGGTGAGTGGTATGCTGTAGAGCGACTGGGTTATTTGACAAAGTTATGCTTCCATCACTTTCTTGTTATTTAGTGTCACGGGCTGTCCATCGAGGGCTATGTGCTTCCATCCTCAACCACAAGAGAGGTAAGAAACCTTAAGAGATCAAGTTTTAAATACACAGAATGATAATAAAATGGCACCTTTTTCAGATGACTCCAGGGGAAATAAAGTTCGCCGTGCATGTGGAAACAGTCCTGAACCGCGTTCCTCAGCCTGAATACCGGCAGCTGTTGGTGGAAGCCATCCTGGTGCTGACCATGTTGGCTGAGGTGGATGTCCAGACTGTGGGTGGTGTCATTCAAGTGGAGAGGATTGTGCAAATGGCCAGTGACATGTTCTACAATGATCAGGTGAGCTTCTTAATAGATTTTATACTTCTTATTTATAAATATCTTTCCATTCTATATAACCTATACAGATTTTCATCCAATAAAATAATCTCTAGAATAAGATTCCATTCACATGCAACTGATTAGCAGTGGCAAAGGAAACCGGAGTAAGTAGCACTAATAATTCTGTTTCTGCAGAAAGCACTGGGAGCAGATGAGAGTCTCCTTGAGAGAGATCACATGACTGGCATCTGCAGGCTGATGTACGACAGTGCCCCCAGTGGCCGTTTTGGCAGCATGACCTACCTTTCTAAAGCAGTGGCTAGCTATGTTGAAGACTTTCTTCCCAGCGGAGCTTGTGCCGTTCAGTGAAGCTCCATACTTAAAATGACATTATAAATGTAGTGTAGATAGTTTTAATGATCTTTGTCTTAAGTAATTGCAAACAAGGCAAGTTAGATGGAAAGTCTTTTACTTTTCCCCAATAGCTTCACCAAAAATGCCCTGTTCTGCACTGGGCGGTCAGTTGTTTAATTAGCCAAGAGGCATCTTTCTCGGCTGTTAGCTATTTAAAAGTTGCTGTGCTTTTTGATGGTTTTAAACAATGGAGTAGGATATGCTATTTGATTACTAGTTGTTTCTGGGTTCTGCCGTACAAAAATACATTATTCTTGTAGCACCCTATACTCTCATTTACTATTCCCCTACATTACTCTTAACTTACTAATATAGTCTACTGATCAATAAACTGAGCAGCACAAATTGTTATGTTAACAGTGTGGCACTATTTGTTAACAGCTAGCTGTTGAGTGTACATCGGTTGTGGATTCAGTATTAATATGCATTATAGAATTGAATAAATGCACATGATAATGTCCCCTAATAACACTACAGCACTTCGACCTCGGCACAGTGATATCATCACTCCTTGACCGGGAGTTTTAGGAGGGGTGATATTACTGCGCCGAGGTCGAAGTGCTACACAGTGCTCTACCACCAAACATTAGTTATCTTTTTTATCCACACAAAAAGTTGCCACGTTTTATTTTGTCACCATACTTACTCGTGTAACTGAAGTAGGGAAAATGTGTTAGTGTTTGGTGGTTTCTAAATTCATCTCTGGACGTTAATATAGTGGTACCACACACTAGAGCATTAAGTGCACACACTCAGTCTAAGTTGAGGGAAGAACATAGTTGAATATGGAAAAACGGTGGTGTTTTCTTTTAATAGTGCACTATATAAGGGTATAGAGGGCATTTTCAGACACAGCTATTCTCAGTGTGTCTGTATATGCTGTGCACTTTTCATCAGATATGTAATAACTTGCATCACTTCCATACAGAAACATACTGCTGTATTTTACTTTAATCCAAACAGCCATACCTTACCATACCTGAATGAGGCATTACAAGTCATGTAGAAACAAATCGAACTTTTAAGGTGAAATCCAAAATGTTTGGGGACGAGACAAATGTACGAAAAGTGACCTGTACACATTTCTCAAAGACTCAAGAAATTGAGATGCCAGCCGCTGTGGCACAATCAACATTGACAGTGGTTGATTCGAAACACTATTCAGGCAATGTGCATACAAAACCGTGGCTTGGTTTAGACATTATAAACATTGATTCAAGTGTGCACAATTACAACAATCACTTTTCCAAACGGGAGGGGACGGGGTAGGGGCTTGACATCATGACAACGTTTCATTCCACTGCAATTCACTGTACACTGTCATTCCGTTTGCATCAGCCAGTGACATCATCAAAGAGGGCTGCCTAAAAACACTAGATTTTGACACTTAGAAATTAAAGGTAACATGTAAAATGACAGAGGACTCTTATGTCGCTGGATGGCGGGGGTATGTTACAAACACACGGGCTAAAGGGGGAAATGCCACATGAACATCCTCAGTCTCTTTGAGCCAGTTGAACCGTTTCTCATGTCTGCCTTGCCATTTTTGGTTTTGGATTGGTTGATGTTTTTCCTCAGGCGTATGTGTCAGTTCATCATGCTGCTCAGTGCTACATGAAGTGCATCTGGAAAAAAGGAATTGTTTTAGCACAGGTTACAAGCACAGGTACGTACTAAAGAACAGCCGTTAATATAATCTCAGTGACACTCGTGAGCAAGTATACCTGAGCTCCAGGGATTGGGGTGAAAGGATTGGTGGTGCGCAAGATGGGCTGGTTATATATCACAGGCTGGGGAGCCATTAAGGGCATTGACCCCATCTGGCCCACAGGAGGAGGAATCTACAGAACAATGAAATGTTCAGCATTAGCATTGTACTTGAGGGTTTAAGTCCTGTTAAGAAGTTCTTAAAGGGTTAGTTCACTGTTTTACTCACCCTCAGGGCATCCAAGGTGTGTATGACTTTCTTTTTTCAGCCTATTCTAATCAAAGTTATATTAAAAATTATCTAAGCTTGTCTGGACTGATAGCCCGGAGGTTGGTGTGTCGACATATAGCACAACTGGGCGACCTGAGCGTGATTCCCGTCTCGATCCTACCCCCCTCTCTTTACCCAATGCTTTCCTGTCTGTTTTCAACTATCCTATCAAATAAAGGCAAAAATCCCATAAATATAACTAAAAAAAATATCTAAGCTTTATAATGGGAGTGAAGAGTTGTTGGTTTTCTACAGTCCAAAAGACGTCATCCATATTAATACATACCTTAGACAGTTCAAGCGAGTGAGTAAAGGCCTCCTCGGCAAGTCAATGTTTTTTGTACGAAATTTTGTAATATCCATATTAAAAATATTAAAAACACTTTTCTCTCACTTCTTCTAACTGTTGTACATGCAAGCCTTTGTTTTTGGCAGATGACAAGAGGACATTTATTTATTTATTTATTTTACTCTCTCCTCTGCACTTCTGCATACAGCACGTCTCACAGGTGCATGTGCGACGCATACCTTCTACGCCATCCGCTGGAATGGTCTTGATTCACCTTCTGGAGCTGTGCAAGGCATATTTTAAAATCGATGGATGCGCTTATTTGACTACTTTTGGATTGTTTATAAAACCCACCTACTCCAATTCAACAGCTTGGAAAAGCAAGGATCATTTATAATATATATATAATATAACTGATTGGATTCGTCTGAAAGAAGAGAGTTATATAGAACCACTAACCCTTTAAGATGTTTTTAAGAGTTGGAAAAGTAACAAAATGAGGACATTTGTGTGTGTTCAAAAAGTAAATCTGTTCTTTCCAACATTACTGTAACATTACTGAACCATCACAAAGGTTCAGTGGCTGGCCTATGACGTCACACTGAACAGTAATGTATAAGACACTTATACTTATATATATATATGAATGTTATTAAGACATTAAAATTATCAATTTGACAGCATAAAAAACACCTACCATCCCATACACAGGCACTTGGGGGGTTGTCATTGGAAATGCAACCGGAGCTGGTGCCTGAGAAAGACAAATATTGAAAAAGTAAGAATTAAGTATATAGAAATAATTGTAACTTTACAAGTTTATTTTAGTAGTTCTTTGAATTTAGCTGACTTACATAGCCAGTATAAATCATTCCATTCTGTATCATTACAAAAACATGCAGAAGAGAGAAAGACAAAGACATTACTGACAATCACACAAATCAACTTCGTTTGTGTTCTGTGAAGTGCAGACATACTGTATTCAAACATATCGAACCGAAAAAGCAGATTGAAATTTCCTAACGGGAGCATGCCTTGAGGAAAGACTCAATTTCCATACCATCTGTGGCATCGGTATGGGAGCAGGGGCCAGGTGTGTGTGGCTCCAGGGTGCCGTGCCATTCATGGCTTTAGACTGCCAGTGGGAACCTCCAGATTTCTTCTCCAAATGAGTCCACTGAACTTCTGGCCTGAAAAGAAAGGATTCTTACGTCAGACTGTTACAGATGTATGTCATATAGCAATGAAGGTTGTTTATGTTTTCAAGAAACCTAACAAATAATTAGCTTTACATGCTAAAATCCTTACTTTTTAGCTGGGGGTCCTCCGAAATGTAAATCTATGACAAACGCAACGTACATCATTACGTAATGTTAATGAAATGTACATTAACATTACAGGTATTACAGTCTGTAATGTGATGTTAAATTGCCATAGAAACAATATGAATGAGATGGTTATAAAAGACTCACTGCCCACAAGATTGGCCAAGGACGAGTCCAGATCATTAGTAAGTAATTTTCCTCCATTGTAGAGCTGTGTGCCTTGACTTTGGACCTGCGAGGAGAGGGTGGGCTTCAAAAGAGCTCCTATGTGAAAATCTGGAAAACAAAAAAAAGGAGGAAACGAGTCAGGTATTTTTACTCCCAGCTCAATATGCAGAGAAACATAAAGGGTTGCATATCAATTTATCGCTTTTTAATTTGATTGAATGCAATACAGGGTGGTTTTTCAGACTCACTCAAACTAGTAACTTGTCTGTTTCAACTACAGCTGGAGTCACTACACCTGGTCATGCTGTATGGTTTTGATTCACTAAAAGAGTTTTGGCTCGTGAATTTGACTACACTGGTTGTGCTGTATGTTTTAAAAGTAATTTGTTTAAATCAGACTAAACTGTTCATATTGTATAGTTTCGACTCACTAAAAATAGCTTGTTCATAAGAGTCATTTGTTCATGAATCCGACTACACTGGTTATACTGTATTTTCCTGATTTACCAAAAATATCTTGTTCATAAAAGTCATTTGTTCATGAATCGGACAACACTGGTTGTGCTGTATGTTTCTGATTCATTAAAAATAACTGGCTCATAAGAGTTATTTTTGTGTATTGAGTTACACTGTTTTTTTGATTGATTCAAAATTGTTTATTTGTAAAAGTTATGTGTTATACGTATCTGTTTATTATGTTTTTTTCTCTAACAATAACTGTTCATATGAGTCATACTAGCATACTGCCATGAGTCACACTAGTAATGGTATATGCTTTTGATTTTTTAAACATAACTGGTTCATTTTTCCTGAAATAGACTACACTGATTGTGCTGCATGTTTCTGATTTACTAAAAATAATAATTACTTCATAAATCAAGCTACACTGATCAAATTGTTTTTCATTTACTAAATTACAAACTGGTTCATAAAAGCACTGGTGTGTTTTTGAATATGAGTCATCTGTTTGTCTGACCAATGGCAGATAGAGGGAAACTTTTTGCATTCGCTCGAAAGCAACACTTTCCATTTAAAAGCCATCAAACGTATCATAAAAACATGCAAAACACTCACACGATTGAGCAGAGAATGTGCCATGTAACAAAGAAATGAGGAAAAAGCAAAATTAACATTGTGTTGTAAGTGCATTAACATTCCGAAAATAGAAAACGAATAGAGACAGCTTTGTGCCAGTTTAATTACCTCCCCAGCTGTTACTGGCTGGTAGGGGGGTTGTCTGAGCAGGGGCGCTGGAATTGTGTTGGAGATCAAAATGGTCATTGGTGAAGTTGTGCACTCTGTTTGGGATAATCAGGAAAACACAATTACATATTGTAATGGAAACACTAGCACTTCTGGAACTTTGGTCTCACTTGTCATTGGGTAAATGTGTTTGCTAAGTGAATAAATGAAAATATAGGAATACAGAGTAATATTATTTCATAGTGCTACTACACTAGCAGCACTCCAAAAAAACAGGCCTCATGTACCCGTTTGTGATGGCTAGATCAGGTGGACTTGACAGAAGCTCGGTGGCACCGCTGCTGGTGCAGCTACTGTTGGCACTGCCCACAGACTGGCCACTGGGGGATATTGTTGGGGTCTGCATGCCAATGTCTTTGAGCTGAACAGCCTGCAGAACAGAAATAACAGCAAAACTCGATGACAACGATGCCGAAAATTTCAGAGAACACGTAATTGTCAGGATAAAAATATGCACAAGGGAAGGACTTTGAAAACATGTGTCATGCTGTTGTGAAGTCGGCACTCGTTAGCAATTTGGTGAAAGTATGAAGCGATAAATGAATTTGATTTCTTACCTTCGCAGGCTGTAGTCTGTCACCCTCCACCTCCCTATGAATGCAAAAACAGAAAGATTTACTGGAACGTCTGATAGCAGCAAATCAATTGCACTATTCAGACGAGATTCAGCGTGGACATTATGAGGATCTGTGAAACCTTACTGTGTGAACCATAATCACCATGACAACATGATTATGAGCTGAACTGTAATGACCATTCAAACTGGCACTGAAATTTGGGCCAAGTGGATTTTGAAAAAAAGTATTTGTCACTTTGATAAAGTTGCATGATAATACCGAGTAGTGTCTAAAATGCAGTGGAAGAAGTGATGAATTTTTTTTTTACATTTTGTTTGTTTGTTTATATATATATATATATATATATATATATAAAAGAATAGATAAAATAAAATGTATTTAAATGAGAAAGATTTAGATACCTAAACGTAAGATGAACAGGAGTATTTTCAAAATTCTCAAATTGAAATATTAAAAGTGGTTGTTCTCAAGATAAATTGAAATTAAATTACAGTTACATTCCATAATTTCAAATAATGTTGAAAAGGTAAAATGGACCTTGGAGTAAAAGCGTTTGAGAATCACTGATCTTGAATTGTTGAATCAAAATGATGGTTGAAAGCAATATCATTTCATGTGTGAAATCATTATTAATACAAGGAGTACAAACGCGATTGTCATTATTTTTTATCCTGTTCATCAGGTTTGACGTTTGTCTTTGACCTGCTTCCAGAATTCTGGTGTAATTTCATGTACCTGCTGACAGTAGAGGCCTCTTTAATTTTCTTGCCCTCCAAAGAAGCCAGATGTTGTTCCAGAGCTTCTAAGAGACTGCTGGGAGCCTGGTGGTGAGGTCGAGAAAGGATGAGGCAACACAGGTTTTAGGCAAAACTACAAAATGGTTAGAAGCAGCAGCAGCAGCAAGTGATCAGAACACACATACACACCCAAACACACAAACAATCGCACTTCTATCTATGAATCATAAAATAAGATATTGATTTAGAAACTACATATATTTTTGTATTCTATCATTTTTATTCTTTCTCTCACACACTCCTTCACACACACAAAGGCTGCGTAACTAAGAGAACCTAATAGTGGTTATGAGACTCTGAAAACAAAGGGGGAACACAACAAAAGTAATTCAAGTGGAAAGGACTTAAGCTTAAAAGCTACACATGCAAAACAATATCTGTTTCCCATGCAAGTTCTCCGACAGGCCGTTTAAGACCTGGAGGTCAACTGAGATCACTCGAGAAGAATTAAAACCATGAAAAACAGAAAGCAGACTGACCTACAAGGGGGGTTTTCTAATCATGCACACGATATAAACGCACATACTGCACAGGTATCAAAAGCCACAGCAGAAACCTGCTAATCTTTGGATTCCACTTGGATTTCTTGGAAATAAATCAGGAGTAAAATTGTAGCCGTGCTGCTTTTCGGCCTGATTGTAATGTCTGCATTGCCATTTTGATAGATTCCCAAAACACTTGGAAGCCAAAGCAGGTTAACCAAAGAAAGGCAAACATTGAGTGAGCCCACGCTGCCGGTATTTTATGCATGTATTGCACTTTGGTCCAAAAGGAGCAACGTCAATTGAATTGAAATGCCGACCGAAAGGATTCTGCAAACGGGCATGTGTGTCCGCTCTTATCCAACGTTTGCCTTTGGGCCACGAGCTGTGTCCGGTGTGCATGCCAATTCAGAGGAGGAAATTTCATGAATAACAAAAGAGCAGATTTCTCAGACGTGTAATTTCAAGGAAGACAACAGAGGGAGCATTCTACTGAGAAATCTGAAACTTATGCAACGAAACAACACACTATTAAAGGAGAGATAAACAAGGAAGAGAAGTTAAGACAAGGGTACTACAGGAGCAGGAGTATACAAAAGGCCGTGATGAATATCTAGCTTACAGACAAGAAAAGGCACTTAAATAGGACTCATGAAATAAGCCTAATCAATGATGCTAATGATAGAGTACTTGAGAATAGAACGCAGGCCTTCTGAATACTGCTTCAGCTTAAGAAAACAAGGCACTCCTTCCAATAAAATGTTTTGTTGACATGGTTGAAGTACCACTCTGTAGTGTGCCAGCCCAACACCTTCAGGAGTCCCTGTCCAATGTAAATGAAAATGTCAAATATGCCAAATGGTGGCAAACTGAAGGGGGACGTCAATGCCCGGCACCCTGGCAGAATTGTCGAAAGACGCTGGAAAAGCAGGTCTATATTCGGCAGTGCCGCTGACTATAAAGCTTCATGAGGTGCCAGGCAGAATTTAGTCCCCAGCTCCAGTTTTAAGGCATTCTTTTAGTTTAGTGCACATTCACTGTTCTTCCCAAGAAGCTATCCAAGCAGAATACCCTACCAGTACAGAGATATATGGCAAAGGTGAGTGCGTACAGGTTAGGAGAGCTCTTTATTTAGCGAAGCTGTGCCTACAACGTCAGACTGGCCACGTACAGCATGGCAGAGATCGTCGCACAAGCACCATTTAGCCATATATCAATCCGTGTAAAGCCGCCTTTTCGCAATCTCCGACAAACGACCGACCAGAAGTCGCCCCTTAGCAATTTGGCAATTTGCGGACTGGATTTGTGGACCGGGCTTCGGTTGAGTTTATATATTCCAGCTGCTGTGAGCACGTGCGACAGATGTTGTGCATTCCAATCTATAAACTATGAGTGCAACGTAATTTTGTTTTTGTTAAAACTTTAATCTTAAGTAAACACTTAACACAGAATTGCTCATACCTTTTCTCCAAAAAATCCATTTATTCGTTATTCTTAGTGAGTACGCGGAGGGTAAATGCGATCGTCCGACAGTCGTACGCGAGTGTCAAAGACGGCGAAGACGCGGCTTTCGAATTACAAGCAGTCAAATTTCTCATGGGTATATGCCAGTAAGAAATAGTGGCTCGAGGGGCAAGCACTAAGCTTTAATGAGACCTTAATTGACTTTTCATTGCTAATCAAATATGATTATAATCAAGGCAATGGCTATCAGAGATAGCACCTGTAAAAATTCACATAGACTAGCTTTGGTACCCATTTACCTCTGGCGACAACAGAAAATGCAAAACAGCACATCTGATTCCTTGGGAGTGCGCGGGTATGGAGTAAGTTTCTTGAGGCCCCTATCCTAAAAGTCTGATAGATGAGGGGGAAATCAAAAGAAATCAGGGCTGGGGATGATGGTCTATGGGGTGAGACGTGAATGAGAGATCAGGGTGAAGCCACATGAGAGAAACTGAGATGAAATGCACCACTAACCTGTGAGAGATCTGGGATGTCAACCTGATCAATTCCAACTTGCTGTGACACAAAAGAAAAGGAAGGGAGGGAGAACGGAAAACAAAACGTGAAACCAAACGGTAAAAAGAGAAAAAACCGAGGCACGTGGAGAAGGGAGAAAGAAGAATTAAGAAAAAGAGCCATTACTCCATGCAGTGTATGAAAACCAAAAACGAAAGCATGGACGACTGAATGGATGGACACACACAGACATTGAGGTTCTGGAGGTGGCGGAGATGGTGAGTGAGAAGACACTTGTTGGTCAATGGTGAGATATTTACATGACTAGGTGAGAAACATCCAAAAGAAACACACAACTAATGTTGACTTTGGAAAAAAGACAAGAAAAACAAATGGCATACACACATTGTTATACAAAGAAAGAAATGTGCTCTTAAAGTCAACTTTAGTCAGTTTTTGGATAGCACTTCACCCTTTTCCTGAAGTCATATTATTCAGCCAGAAAGCAAAAGGGAAAAGGAGTACAACCAAAGAGAGAAGAGAAGAAACCAAACAAAAAACTCAAGAAGGATGTGCTTAGCATTTTTCCCCAATATATGCCTCCATACACATCAAAATAATGGGCTTTACAGACAAAAGTAAACAGCTAAATTCCAACCATCGCACTGGCACAGTTGTCAAAGATATCATGTCCTTTATCAAGGTGCCCGGTGTTCATTCATCTAAGCAGAATCAAAGCTTTATCTTTGCAGCGAATCTTATCTTGTCATTAAAGCAATTATTCATCCAATAGATCCAAATTGACAACTGTGCCTGCATCCAAACGGCAAAACAAAGGTTCAACTCATCGTTTGCACATTAAAGGACTGTCGTTGCAGTCGTGTCATAGCTCTGGTCTTGCTGTTGTTGAGAGGGACAGATAGATAGAGAGACTTTCTGCTAAGGCATGCAGTGCAGGCACCAGAACAGGCAGCATGAGGGGGGGACCTCTGATACAGGTTCTTGGACCAAAAGGCAAGAGGGACACTTAGCAAAAAAGGGCCTGAATAAGATGAGCCCAACCATCCCATGCATGGATTATATCTGAAGACGTTTTACCTCTGCCACCTTGAGAAACTCTGAGAGCTTGGTCATCCTGATAAGAAACCTCTTGTATATTTCCAGCGCCTCTTTGCATTGATTCTTCTTCATATTAAAATATTTCTCTTTGAAGTGAAGAAAAAAGTCCATTAAGCCAGTTAACATTTCTCTTTGAAGTACAAAAGATATTTTTAAGATATATCATATTTTCATGTGCAACAACTTTCTCGGCCAACATTGATATGCGCACACAAACTACTGAAATTACATGGATCTTTGCTTCGAGGTGAATGCATTACCTAGCAGATTAATGACACCCTCGTTGTAAGCAGCAAAGATGCGGATAGAGTCCTTGAAGAGCAGTGTGAAGGCACAATTGATCACCCCATTGGTCAGTTCATTAGAGCTGGCCTACAGGGAAGCACAAAGTCACAAATGCAATCAAAACATTTAAATACTGGCTTGCTGTATTTCTGCATTCCTACTAGGCATCTATAAATCATCAAGCAATATCAAGCTTCCAAACTTGCATTTGATGTGCCAGAGAGATAAGCTGTTACAAGGGTTGTACCTCAATACCAGTATGGTTTAACTATGTCTTCAAGAAGATTTTTCAGGTAGAGGAAGACTAAAAGTAGTTGTTTTGTGTGTTTTACATTTTAGAATTTACATTATTTTAATTTTCTTAATCCAAAACAACATCGTTATTATATCCTTAATGTCCATATTAAATATTTTATTCCTATATCATATAATATTTAATATTTTCCTGTAGTGTTATAAATATAAAACCATAAATATATATGTACTATCTTAACTACATATTTACAAAAAAATAATATCTATTGCAATTGTTAAGAATGTTGTGTGCACATAAATTCATATAAAAGTTTAAATAACGTGATTTTAGAGTTTTTAATCTAGGTGAACTGGCCATAGCTTTAAAAAGAACGTCAGGTGGTGCAACTGTGATTTATCTTAAAATTAATTCATTTCTTTAACATGCATACATTTTTTTTGTATACGTTCTCATTAATTAACGTTTTTAAAAACAAACTATTTACAATTTTGTTTTTTTTTTAAATATGTCATAATTTTGGTCTAAAAGGAAAGATTATATAAATAATAAAATAATTATTTACAAATGCTCAAAAATCGAAATACTTTGTTTCTAAACAATTACTTATGAAGAACTTAACTTGAAAAAGTTATGCATGTTAAGGAAATGAATTCATTTTAAATTATGGTTGCAACACCTGAAATTTTTGTATTAATCTAGATGAAAAATCACTGAATTTAAAATTCTAATATGAACTGTAAACATTCATAATGTTTAAACAATCGCAATAGATATTATTTTTGTATTAATATACACGATATATAAGATATTATTTTTGTGCTATATAGAGCAATTTTTGGAGCAGATTATGTTATCATAATTAGTCAGTTATGTGTCTTGCAGCTGTGAGCACAATGTGGTGGCAGAAAAACACTGGTAACAAGTAAACTTAAGTAAACAAGTAAACAATTTTTTTTTTAATATTCACATTCACAGTTTATAGGGGACATGTTTTATTTATAGTTACGGTGTGAAATACAGTTTAAATACACCTAACATTTACCTATTTTATCTCACATTTCTGACTTTTATTTATCAAAAATGCACGTTTATATCTCCTAGTTCATACTTTAGAACTCCGTTTAACTCAACAACTGCGAGTTTGTCAATTCTGAAGAAAAAACCAAAAGTGTGGCATATAAACTCCTGATTCTGAGCAGAGTGGAACTTTTTCTTATCAGTACTGTGACATATAATCTCGGTTTTGCAAAAATAAAGTCAGAATTTAGAAATATTAAATCAAAATTATTATTTTATTCCATGGCTTCCATAGACTGCTACTATAAAACGGACATTTCCTACCACCAGATATGCGCCGCCCACAAAAACACTGAAATTGGTGTATACTTTGTCAACATTCCCTGCTATTAGATGCACGTGTTAAATAACGCACAATATTTAACACTACAAACTACAGTCTGTGAAATGCAGTTCTGCTTAACCCTGCCAAATGGAAGAGCAGATATGAAACAATTATACCAATAAGATCATTCATTTAATTTGTTTTATTCACACAAACTTTTGTCTTTGGAATCTGCAATAATTTACAACCCTGTACCTCAAAGTCCAGAAGGGCGTCCAGTTGATTCTGAATGATAGGTAGAGTCTTCATCAGCTTTTCTATGCTCATACTGCGCATCACTCCATCCATCCTGCGCAGAACATATTAACGGTGTGAGGTTACGCATAGTTGAGACTGACAGGTGTGACCACAACTGTACACCTTCAAAGGCTGCCGTTCTTTCTGCAGTAATGCTGCCATTTGTCTTATTTGGCTCATTAAGGAATATTTCCCCAGAGCAGACGCCTCACCCTCTCTTCATCTTGGTGAAATCAGCTGCAACGAGTCTGTAGGACAGAGCCCTCTCAGTCAGATACCTGCTGTAACGTCTAATGTAGATGGACATATCATACCCTAGAAGAGACGTTCAATGATACAGTGCTTTAAGCCACTTAAACTTCACATACAGGATAAATCTGATGAGTAGGTTCACAAACACAATTATTATGAAGTATTACTAACCATAAAACATACCTTGTAATGCGCCTTTATCTACGAAATTATTCAAGTTAAAGAGTGTGCTTCTTGATGCAAGGTACTGGATAAACCTCTGGATGACAAAAAGCAAGCGCAGGGTTATCAGTAGAGCCAACTGAGCCGAATAACAACAATATAGTTACTGAAAAACATAAAAACAAGAAATGCTATGTTTCACAGCTACGTGAAAGATTTAATGCTTAAAAATCTGACAGAACGGTCCTGGCAAGTACTTTTTTACGTTGATTTTGTGACAAGCTACATTTCATCAAGATACTGACAAGAACGACTCTTACCTCATTGCCGTACATCATGAGGTGGTGTGTAGTAATGAGAGCTTTGAAGACCACCACCCAGCTTTGATTTGCTGTCCTTTCAAACAATGTGTCAGCCAAGTGAGGTATATTCACATTCAGCTCATTGGTGCAGTGCATTAGATCTGTGGGCAGTGAGCAAACAGAATAGAAACAATGACTGGACATAATCCAGGACCATTGTATTTTGGTTTAAAAAGTCTGTGGACCTACTTATTAGTTGAGAACTGTTCAAAAATCTTTAAAGAAATAAATACTTCAACAAAGATTGCATTAAAGGTATAGTTCAACCAAAAATGTAAATTCTGTCATAATTTACTCACTCTGATGTCGTTCCAAACCTTTATTCTTCTGCTGAACACAAATAAAAAGATATTTCGAAGAAGGCAGGTAAACAGTTTATAGTAGCCACTGACTTCCAATTATGGGGGAAAATACATCAACTGTTCGGTTATTAACATTCATGAGAATAACTTATGTGTTCAACAGAAAAAAAAGAAACACATACACTACCGACCCCAATAATTTGGGGTCAGTAAGATGGTACTGTAATATTGTGAAATATAATTTCAATTTAAAATAAATACGTGTGAATATATTTTAAAATGTTATTTATTGATACAAAGCATCATTACTCCAGTCTTCAGTGTCACATGATCCTTTCAGAAATCATTCTAATAGGCTGATTTATTACTAGAATTGTCAATGTTGGAAACAGCTGTGCAGCCTAATACATTTTTTGGAACCTGTGATTTTTTTTTCTTTTTCTCAGGAACAACATCATTTTTTGCTATGCTATGACGGTTTTGTTTATTTAATAGATCCTTGGTTAATAAAAGTAATAATTTCTTTCAAAGAAGAAAGAATAAAAATGTACTGATCCTAAACTTTTGAACAGTAGTGTAACAGTAAACTACCGTAACAGTAGTTTTGAACATTATTATCCATTTTAAATAAATGCTTCTCTTTTTAATATTTTAATGATCAAAGAATTAAAAAAAAACAACTATTAAGCAGCTCGACTGTTTCCAACACTGATAAATAAAAAATATTGCATGTCAGAATGATTTCTGAAAGGTCTGAAAGTGACACTGAAGACTGGAGTAATGATGCTTTGTATCACATTAATAAATTACATTTTAAAATATATTCACACAGAAAACAGTTATTCTAAATTGAATTAATATTACAGTTTTTTCTGGATTTTTAATCGAATAAATGCAGGCTTCATGAGCATAAGAAACATTTTTAAAAACCATTAAATATCTTACTGGCCCCAAATATTTGAACGGTAGTGTACATGTTTAGAACCATTTACTGAGAAAAGGCTGGGGGGTTGAGTCTGGTGAATAGCCCGCACAAAGCCCAGACCTGAACACCTTTCAAATGAATCGGAAAGCTGACTACGAGCCAGAGACGTGCTTCTGTGTGAACAGGAATGCATCCCAGCATCCAACATCTAGGAAAGCCTTCCCAGGAGATTGGGAGCGGTTAGAAAGGACTAACAGATAATGGCAATGGTTTTGAAATCAAATGTCCAGTATTTAGGTTGTTTTGTTCAGGTGTCTACATTCTCTCTGTTCCATAGCTGGTCTAAAACTGCATAACTGCATCTAGATGTCGTACAAATCATTCTAATAACAATATTTATCTGTTGTCTACTTCAGTGGTTCATAATTATATACGGTAAAATGCCAGAATTGTGGTGTTTGACTAATAGAACGATTCATGCTGATGTTGGTCTGCTATCTAACATGACATTGCTTGAATAGCGGTTACTCAAAAGTTACACTTGATTTCTTTCTAATTAACTGATAATAGAACTTGTGTCAGTGAATGCTAGCACATATTCAGAGAACACCTGCTACCTTTATTACTTTGAATGAGCCTGGCAGTTTATTAGATCTGCAGGCTGCTTTCTTTATGTCCCCCACAGGACATCTGCTCTGGACTCATTAACTGACAGCTTAATTGATAACCCGCTTCATTAATCAGCTACGCTTAGTTATTACTAGTGAATTGAAGAAAAAACTAATTTTGACATGTAAAGGAAGGTGCACCTTCAAGTCTTGTGTTAGGTGTCCATACTGACTCGAACCACAAACACAAATATCGGTCATAGCAATCACCTTGCCGTTTCGATTTCAGAATCATATCTTTTTCCGTTGTTGTGACTCATATCAATAAACAGCATTTTTTTACATAAATATCTATGCTTCTCGCATTAACCTAACAAATGGCTTATTTAACAAATGCAATGCGGCATATATGTTCAAATAAACCAGGTTAAGGTGATCTAATAAGAAACACCTAAGCTACAAACACCACTGCATTACACTGCTGTCACCTTCAGTGACTCAGACTAGGATAGCAAACTGTGTAAGTCAACAATGGAGAAATACAAACAGCAACACCAGCATTGAAAACAGGACCCAAGGTACAAATCACGAGCAATCTGCACCTTGCATTGTGTACGCGAGCTAGTGTGCATCATGCTATGCCCTTGACATTGTGTGTTTCCTATAGGATTTAGCCAGGAACACGTTGTCTACATAGGAATCTGCATAATTATTTAATTAACAGCTAGTTGTGGTACCTCCGATGTGGCATGCACAGAATCAACATGGTTCGAATGCATTTTGAATTAGTAATAAAATAACGTCATGTGAAATGGTTAAGAGGTCCCTGTCGTATGCAAATTGGTCAGTGTGTCAATCACGCATTCTAATTTGCATTACGTCCGTGCGGGACTGTGAACGTGCCACGGTGACCTTCAGTTAATTGATGAAATGAACTCTATAATGGCTGTCCAGAAACCATCATCTACTGTAATCATTTGAATGTCCTCGATTAGGTTGTAAATAGCAGCGAATGAGCGGCCGGTAAAGAGTGTATGAATATCACAACCGAAGCACAGTGCAAAACACAACGGGTGACATTTCGCAGCGGTTTTTTTTTCTGCTTTAACCTACAATCAAGGTGCTTCTTCTTGGGCGCGCTGACTTCGTGCGTCGTGGCCTTGCACACGGCTTTGCTGATGGCAGATCCGGTCATGCTGTGCTGAGCCGCGGCGATCCGGTCCGTGATGGACTGTCCCGACATATTACGATTTTCAATAAATCGTCTCTCAAACGGATCTATTCACTGCAGGGGTGTGTGGGAGCCCGCTCCGTGGGCTTAGTCGGTCTTGCGGAGAGCGCTAACCTGATACGAACCGGACACGGGCGAGGATGCTCTGACATTCAGATAACGGCAATCACCGCGCGCTGAAACGATGACAATATAATGACCGATCGTTATTTATTTAGGCCTAACGTTACCCGTTCAGCACGCGCAAAAAGGACACTATGTTACTCGCTAGCCTCCGGTGTTGCCGGTTAACCATGTAATTGCTGCTCGAACGAGGCTAACTACGATCTCGGCGGACGAAAATGAAAATCGGAGAGTAACGTTACTCGACGTCTAGCCGCGGAAAATCTCGCCCTGCTTCATTGCATGCGCGGAGTCGGTGCATCACGGAATTTGATACCAAGCATCATTTTCCAAATTCCTTCAGCGCCCTTACGCGTTATATAAATGCATGCGCTACTGAGAATACGAAATGTTACGATATGATCCCAGTCGAACAGCAGTTGCAGCAGTGGTCCTAAATGTGACAATTCAGCATCTCGTCGATGACATCTTTGATGAAGCAACAATTCCAATTTCCTATAGTTAACAGTCGGACGCTCCGCGCAAAATGGCAGTATGAGAATCAGGTGACTGGAGAGGGGGGCGATTGGCCTGTCTCTGAATATCTGGGGTGGGCACCTTAAGGTGGAATTTCCCCCTCTGTACATACATAAGAATGCATCAGACGGCCATTTCAGGGTCTTTAATGGTGCGTCTTGCTTCTTTTCATTGCACAACCCAGAATTGCGCAGGACTACAATATCATGCTCAAGAGCTTAAATGAGGGAAAATACTGTTTGCTTTATTTTAAATGCGAGAGGTTGCAGGATACCATTCCTAGACACCGTGGCTGTGCAAGCATTAAGGCATTTTGTGTGCACATCATTGTAAGTGAATTAAAGGCCACTTTTAATAAATATCTATTACATGCAAGTGTCACTATACAAAACAGCAAGAAATGGATATTTGACCTGGACTTGTGTCATCAAATACTTGGTACCTGGCTAAAATAGCAGAGCATTCACCTGTAAACAGAACACTGATGAGTGAAATCCAACATAGTGTATCTAATGACGTGAGATTTCACGCTGTGTATAATCAGCACAATCCTTCTTCACAGTCCCCGCCATTTTGTTGCCTTTCTTGTGTCTTGAAGATGAATCTCATTGTTTTGGGATTACCGTTAAAAGGGTCCCTTTACATCTATAACAAACCGCTCCATATTTTCTTTTTTGCTCAGCGACTTTCATCTTCCTGTATATTCAAAATTTGGAACAAGCTGTGCATCTGCCTCGGACCCGTTCTTTGGTGTTGTTGTTGTACCCGGGGAGGGCCACCACATCTGGGTCTGTGTTGCTGGTGATGTTCTCCTCATGGGATAAAATGTGATCCACCAGACATTTAGCTGCCACCTCGATGTTTGTGTTCTCCTTCAGTCGGCATAAAATAAAACAAAGAACATGGGGGTGATTGAGAATACAAGATCACAAAGCCATATATTACACAATATATAGGGTTAGTAAGATTTCTGAATGTTTTTGAACATTCTAAAGTCTCTTATGCTCACCAAGGCTACATTTATTTGATCAAAAATACAACAAAAACTGTCAAATTGTAAAATATTAGTAATATTCAAAATGATTTAGTTCCTGTGTTGGCACATCTGAATCATTAGTCCTCAGTGTCAACTTCAGAAACTGGTATAATATTCAGCATTCTAATATTAATATTGCAAATCATTATAGAGGCTGCTTGTCTTATGAATATCAATGTTGAAAACAGATGAGTTGCTTAATATTTTTGTGGAAAACCCTGATACATTTTTTCTGTGATTAATCGAAAATTTTATTTTTAATTCGTTTTAAATACATTTTTTAGAAAGGTTATGTCTTTACTTTACCTTTTGATTAACGTAAAGGTATTAGATACCTTATAAAAAATCTAAATTATCCCCAAACTTTTGAACACACACTTATATATATATATATATATATACATACACTATATCATTTTATCACATACATAATTCCCAATATTATTCTGATGCATACATAACTGGATATGGTACTCAAACTATAACATGCACATTTTTTTGCCCAGCTGCATGTAAAGAAAGCATTGTCTATACAGCTCAGATCATGTGACATTTACCCGAGGATGAATGCAACAGTTGTATGGTGCAACATTATGTAATCCCGCTCTTGGATTATTGTTCAAAATATGTAGAGGCAGTTGTAAACTACCTGGTGGAATTTTAAATTGCATTAAAAAGAAGGTATATAAAAAGAGCACAGTGATAAAGGTGATCCAGAGTTAAAATGTTTCAGACAGTATGGTGTCAGTTATCTGAGGATCCACTTTATACCCTTTCACACACAACTGTGTAAGTAATTAAAGTGGGGCTGTAGATGGTAAACAATGGCCTTCCTTGCTAATAAGCACAGTACATTCTTGCTGTATTTGTGTTAAGCGCAAACATGCAAATAGCTACACAAACACATACACAGATCCTGATTCTGTATTTTTACATTTGTGAAAATAGAGCAGAATCAATGGATGATCACGATCATCCATGAAACTACTAAGCAGTATGGTCAGATGCTACTGCTCAGGGCCACAAAATAAACCCCTCACCTTTGCAGAAGTCTCAAACCAGCCCACAAATCCATTCTCTTTGCAGAACGTATCGAGCTTTGGAATCTGGGAGCGCAGACCTTCACGTGACTGGTCAGACTTGTTGGCCAGAAGCACAGCCGGGACAGGTTTGCCGTTGCTGAGAGTGACCTTTAAATCCAGGTCGTCTTTCCATTTCTGCACTGCATCAAACGTGGAGGACCTGGTCACGTCAAATACTATGAGGGCTCCCACGGCCTCCCGATAGTAAACCCGTGTCATGTTCCCATAGCGCTCTTGTCCTATGATGAATGTGGGATGGCAAATCGGAGGATAAACATCACTCAGACATAAATAGCATCAAGTTTTTTTATGTTTTTCTTTATAATAAATCCTACTGTGACACTGTAGATCTACACTGTCTGTCTTGTGTGTGTGTGTGTGTTTATGGACTTTACCTCAAACTCTCATGTGACTTTAGCACGAGTATGAGAGCAGCTGAGATTAACACAAGACACATTCCTTCACATTCACACAAGGAAACTCAGCCGGAGGAGATTTCACAGAGAGGCAATAGAATACTTACAATGATTTATCACATAGCCTATATGGACCACCAACACTATACAAAATGTTGTCTAATATATCTAGTTACTTTAACTGCCTTAGCACCAAATAAAGTGAATTCAGCATCTTGTGAAGTAAAATGAAACAAAGCTAGTGGCATGTGTTTAATATATAATAAATATTATCCGATTTAATAAGAGAACGTACCTGCTATGTCCCATAACTGCAACCGGACCACCGTCTGACTGTCCCAGTGAAGGACTTTAAGAGCGAAATCCACTCCAATGGTTGCGCGATAATGTTGAGAAAATATCTGATGAACGTATCGTTTTATTATCGACGTTTTTCCCACTCCGAGGTCTCCGATGACGAGAACTTTGAATAAATGTTCTTTCTGCATGACGACCTAAAAAACAGCGAATAAACACCCTTATCATAAACGCACTGACCTACTTTTTGTACAGTTTGAAGCACATGAGTGCTCTTATGTTTCACAGATTATCCATTGATCATTGTTGTAGGATTACAGTTTGTGAGAGGCACGCGCTTTTTAAATGTTTATATAATTCTCCAAGTTAGGTCAGACCGCTGTCATGTTACTTTGGGCTCGTCCTCCTTATTAAACGCAAGCACAGGTTACAAGCTTTATCTTCCTATTAGCTCCACATGAGAAAGAAAACGAAATGGACGCATAAGAAATGTATTTTAAAGTCTTTTCTTCATAGAACACAAATGGTAAAAGCCACGGATAAACTCTGCTTCTTCAACTACTGTCAGATGAATGATGGAACTCAAGAACGCCACGCCCATTAACACATGTTGCGTCATTGCCACGCCCCATCTGATTCATTGATTTAAATGTATTTGTAAATATAAGTGTAAAATATAAAGATAACAAGATAACTTTGTTGGAACAGAAGTGATAATAATCTTTTATACATTATAAACGTTTTATATTTAAAGTATTGTTTCCCAGTTTGCTTCAGTGTACCCATAAATCTGCAGAACATGTGCAGTTGCCAAGATGGTCTAACGATAATATATGGATAGACATGTAGGCCTAAGCCTTATTTACACAAATAGACATTTATTACATTTTTGAAAAATTCTTCACATTTCATTTCTGTACTTAAATACAAAGCAGCTGAATCTGATCAAGTCTAATTTTAGGTTATGATTTACTTAGTTTATTTTTTTGATTTTAGTGTAGTTACCTTTAATTTACTGTGTTTGTGTTTAACAACTGTAATATGTAAGTTACATAAAATGTCTATGTACATTTTTAAAATGTACATGTCTATGTGCATTTGTTCTGTAGGCTATTTAGTTTCCTCTTTATTATTATATGTTTAAATACAAAAATAATCATTTGAATTGAAATGCTCAAAATGAAGGGTGGTGATGAGAGCTGGTATATGTATCCTAGACCACAAAATCAGTGATAAATCAAACATATTTGGTATATGGTATATATTTGTAACAATATCCAACAATGCATTGTATGGGTCAAAACATTCCTACTGCAAATGAAAACTTTTGATTAGTAATACGCAATGCAAAGAACTTAATTTGTACAACTTTAATGACGATTTTCTCAGTATTTTGATTTTTTTTTTTTTTTTGCACTCTCAGATTCCAGATATTCAAATAGTTGTATCTCGCCCAAATATTTTCCTTAACAAAGCATACACCAATGGAATGCTTATTCATTCAGCTATATATCAGAATACATAAAGTATAAATCTTATTTTTGTGGTCCAGGGTCACATTTTTGTTATTTTGAATTAGTCAGTTACTAATGTTAAGCATCAGTGTTCGGCCTCAACAGCAGCTGCCAGTATAAGCATACAGTATACAGCATAACGCCTCCTGGAAGCAGAGATTTGCGACACCGCCAGTAGTGCGTCGCTCTATCGGTTATTACGGTAATGGTACTGATGAGGGATGAGTCAGGCTATATGATGCTCATGATACTGCCATTTCATCAGCACATTTTTACAAACATCCCTTTATTCCTAATCATGAGATTGACAATATGAATTTACTAAGAATCTATGGGCATTCTGAAACTAAAAGGTATTAATGCAAACGCCCCGTGTCGATTATGTTCATTCGTTTGGTCAGTTAGTGCATATTCAAAGCGGGACTAGTTGCACATTTATCCTCAAAAACATTCGGGTGTGCTCGGATGCCTTGCCTGGGAACGTCACGGTATTATACGCTTTCTGAAACAGCGACGAATATGGGGCTTGCCATCCTCAGACACTGAGAAGCATAACAAGGTAATAATTACACCAAATATACAATAATATGCGTTCATAGAGCGATTTCTTTGAACAAGTGCGATGCTCGACTCGTAGGCCTGCAAGCATCTACTATGCTTTGGCTAACTTAGCTTTTAAAGAAACTCGTATATCGAGAGTTGTTTTAAAATTTATTGTCGTTTGGATACTAAAGAGGTCGTGTTAAACAGTTTACAAAATCGTATAAATTACATTGCATTTTAACATAAAAATTCAGGTCTGATGCTTGTACAAGCACTGAGATTCACATGGGCCTAATTTAAAAGGACTGTATTGACATTCTACTTAATTTAACCACAGTTCTAACAATTTGCAACATCATTTCAGTGTAAGAATTAATGATTTGGACTGCCATAAAAATTAAGGGTCTCGCATCATATAAGGATTAAGGTAATTACTAACACTTATTTGAATGATAGTCGTCCATTTAAAGACCAAGGCCCAGCTGATTCGTATTCTCATCTACATGATCTCCTTAAAATTGATTTTCATAATCATATCCATGTATTTGAGTTAAATAATAGCCTACACAACACTGAAAATGATTCAACTATTCATGTGTTTGCTCAGAAAACATTTATTACCGTGTAATCTAATAACAAAACACTGTTATTCATTGACAGATCAAGTAAGATATGGAAGCTATATGGCTGTACCAGTTTCGGCTGATTGTCATCGGGGACTCGACGGTGGGGAAGTCTTGTTTGATCAGGCGCTTCACAGAAGGACGTTTTGCACAGGTGTCTGATCCTACTGTTGGCGTAGACTTCTTCTCCCGTCTGGTAGAGATTGAACCAGGCAAACGCATCAAACTTCAGATCTGGGACACGGCAGGCCAAGAGAGATTCAGGTACATCTGCTGGCATTTGGTGACATTTACTTGTGGCTATTAAACATTTCAAAATAAGAAATGTGTTGCTTTTAGTCTACGTGTGTTAGTTTTGAGGCTATCTGTGCTAGTGTACACCTAAACATGGGCAAAATACAGTTTTTGACAGATAAATCCATTCCAAATGTTTCTCTTCCAGGAAAACAAGCCAACATGCTAATGTCTCATCCTGCACTACACAGATTTTGTGACTAATCAAATGCTCTTTAAAATGAGAACGTCCCACTCCTGCTGCTACTTTAGCTAACGAAACACTATTGGCACACAGTTGCTTAATGACTTGCTTGTTAGTTTTGTATATCAAATATGTTGAAAGAAGAAGCATTACTCCGCACTAAAACAAATTGTAGAAACAGCTTCACTCAAAAATTGCTAGAAAATAATAACAAAGAAATGGCAAATCAGTTTTAAAGTAGAATATAGTGTGTGTGTGTGTGTATATATATATATATATATATATATATATATATATATTCATTTTTTACAATTGACTTTTAGTTAAGTATTTTGTCTTATAACCAAATCCATATGTAAGCTTATGCTTCTTATTACATATTATTTTAACATTATCTATACAAACACCTTGACATTTTCCTCACATTTAATCTTTTCCCCATTCTGGATGTTTCGATACTTCAATCTTCCAAAGCTTTTCTTTTATTAAATCAAATTACATTTTTTTTTCTTATACTAGATCTGGTCTCAGTGCAAGATTATGAAGCTTAATTTAATAATGAATAAATAAAAACATGACAATTATAGAAAAAAGTGTGTCATTGTTTATGAATTGTATTATATAAATTAAAAGACAGGACAAAAAAAATAGCATCATAGTAGTCTCTACATCACATAGAGTTCATAAACTATTTCTAACCGCTCTAAATACCTGGATTTCATGTTCTGCTTATAGCTTTCTTATAGGTTATTAGCATCAACTGCCATCAAGTATTTACAAACTAGTGTAATGATAAATCAAGTCATCCTTTCGAAATATAAAATACAGTCCATCCACCGCCTTTAATTTCTGTGATGTGTCCCAGCACCTGTCTGATATCGTCTGCTCTTCTCCTCTGTATGTGATCTAGATCTATCACAAGGGCTTATTATCGTAATTCAGTGGGTGGCCTTTTGCTCTTCGACATCACCAACCGCCGCTCCTTCCAGAATGTCCACGAGTGGCTGGAGGAAGCGCGCAGTCATGTGCAGCCGCACAGCATTGTCTTCTTACTGGTGGGCCACAAGTGTGACCTGGAGCAGCAGAGGCAGGTGAGCCAGCAGGAGGCCGAGAAACTGGCAGCCGCTTACGGCATGCGCTATGTGGAGACCTCGGCCCGTGACGCCATCAACGTAGAGAGGGCCTTCACGGAGCTGACACGCGATATCTACGACCTGGTCAAAAGCGGCGAGATCACCATCCAGGAGGGCTGGGAGGGTGTTAAGAGCGGTTTCGTGCCCAATGTGGTGCACTCATCCGAGGAGGTGACCAAGAGCGACCGCCGCTGCCTCTGTTGATCGAGTGACTTCTGTATCATGCTCCTTCACTGCAAAACCAGTGCTGTCGTTCTCCCCTAGCTTGACAACCCACAAATACTCTCGTCCCCTCGATCAATGTTTCCTGCTTTCATAGTTACTTCCAATAAAGTTCCTGTTCTCTTTAGAAGCCAATTCAAATAAATATCAGCCAATGTGAATTTCCTGGGGCTTCGGCAAGACTGGCAGGATGGAGAACTGAGTTGTGGGAACCGTTTAAGTAAAAAATAAAAAATAAATGCAGAAACACTGATCCTTTGGAGCAAAGACTGAGTTTAAACCAAAAGTTCAGCTAGAAATGATGGATCATTTGAGAGCATGTACAGGAGGACCACACCAATCCAAACGTACCCTTGGACTAAATAGCCCCGAATGTGCTCACTTAAGATGCTCATTAATCTTCATTTTCTGTCATTTCTTTTTGATTTTTTCAGCAAGGACGCATTGAGTTGATCAGAGTTGACAGTAAAGGCTTCGATATTATTACAGAAGTTGAAATATGTGTGACCCTGGACCACAAAACCAGTCATAAGGGTCAATTTTTCCAAATTAAGAGTTATACATCAGATGAATTGAATTATGGTTTATTAGGATTGGATAGTGTTTAGCTGAGATACAGTTATTTGAAAATCTGGAATCTGAGGGTATAAAAAAATCGAAATACTGAGAAAATGGCCTGTAGTGTTGTCCAATTGAAGTTCTAAGCAAAAACATATAAGTTTTAGATACATTTACAGGAAATTTACAAAATATCTTCATATAACATGATATTTACTTAATATCCTAATTACTTTTTGGAATAAAAAACAATAATTTAAAACGATACAGTGTATTTTTGGCCATTGCTATAAATATACCCCCGTTACTGAAGACTGGTTTTTGCAGTCCAGTGTCACATATGCGGTTCTTTCAACTTTCCGTTCATCCTGAAAGCCTGAAAATCACAGTTTCCTCAATGATATTAAGCAACACAGCTGTTTAAGAAATGTTTCTTGGGCACCAAATAAACATATTTCTGAAGCACCATGAGATACTAAAGAATGGAGTAATGACTATGCTATTACAGGAATAAAATGCATTGTAATAAATGACAGTTTTACTGTATTTTTGATCAAATTAATGCAGCCTTGGTGAGAATAATAAACTTTATTCAAAATATTGAAAAAAAACTTACCAACCCCAATGTTTTGAATGTTGATTATTTATATGCTGGAACCTTTAGTTAAAATAATTCAACGGTAGGGGGAGAACTTCTGTTCCTTATGGTCAAACCTCACCGCCTGATGAGGAGATTATAGCAAATGTCACCTGCAGAGGTCATACTAATAACATGGAATATGAGAAGACAGGATGCACCCTCGTGATTGTTAAATTCTTAAATGATTCAATACATACCAACTAATATGCATTTTTAATTACTACATAAACCTTCAGAAAAGTCATGATGTCACTTTCCCAGAGACTTTACAAACACACCTATTTGTAAAGCACTGTTAAATCATGCCCCTGATTTTTCTGGTTTGTTTCTTAATAAAGTTCACTCTTTCATAACTGTTGCCTGTCACTTGAGGTTAGAAGCTGCTGAGATGTACATTTTTTGACTTACAGACTAATACAATGTCATTTAGCCGACTGAAATGACTATTAACTGTGTATCTTTCGATCTTGTGTGAGAGACGAGATGAACTATCAATAAAACGTGACACAAAAGATTTTGTGTCTAAAAATGATTTTCTTCTCATATATTTTGCACAACAAAAAGCCTCTGTTTTGCAAAACATTTTATTTAAAAAAAGAAAAAAAAGAAAAAGAAAAACATGAACATAATTTTTATAATACATCTCATTCCTTTGTACATTTGTACATTAAAAAAAAACAAAGACAAACAAAATATATTTATGTACTGACAAACACTACAAGTGTATCTCAAAGGCATATGACTCGGTGCGTATTGAAACCTACCAATCATCTTTGAGGTACATCTGAAACATCAGGCACTGATCTACAGAAGACGTACGTCTCCAAATTCAGTCAAAACGTTGTAATGCCTGGGATCAGACAATGTGTCAACAGACACGTTTACATGCTAAACGTTACATTTCTGAAACGATTTTTAGCTGATTGTGAAATACAAATGTAATATAGAAAGCTATACAAAAAAAAGGTTCTAATCAAGTCATAATGCCGATATATTAAAAACAAAATGGGTTTAAAAATAATAGTGGTTTTAAACAACTTCTACTCTATTTTGTTGCACAGACAAGCCTCTGATGCTCTCTGATTATCTGAAAAAAAATATAATAATAATAATAATAATAATAATAAAATAAAATAAAATAGGAGCTGAACTTCAGTATCCTGAAGGGCTTAAATATTCATACCATAAAATATCAAAAAGGTATGAGGAGAGCACAAGATAAGTTTGAATGAGCAACAGTAAACTAGTATTCCACTACATTACAAATTCTCTACAATAAACAACGAAAAAGGACAAAGGTACATAAGCTCAACAGCCAAGCTGCCAAGAACAAGTTTCAATGGAAACTAAAAAGGAAGAAAACTAAATTCTGGTCAAAAATAGTGAGATTTTTTCTCAAGTATCTACACCTTCAGATATGAAAGAAAGGCAGTTGAACGCCTTTTTATTAGGTCTTCAGTCTTCAGGCAAGTTTAGGCCTTACCCTTGACCTGTGAGTTGTTACAGTAAGTCAGCACAGTAACCACAGTTTCTGCTCAAAAATGACAGTTAATACTGTTCAAAATGAAAGATTATTATTGGGCATTTACTTCAAACAAAGTAGCTTTTAGAATCTTTCAAGTACTAATTGTAGATACTCTACCGTTCAAAAGTAAATGCTTATGATAGATCATCAAAGTTACATTTATTCATTAAATAAAATCGCGAAATAATATTATAACCCTAAATTCTACATTTCCTTATATTAAAATAACTTTTGTTATAATTTTAAATAAAACACATTTTATTTCAAGATTCTTTGATGGCAATTATTGAAGAAAAACATATATTTGCAAATATTGTACATGTCTTTACTGTCACTTTTCAATTAAGGCATCCTTGCAGAATGTATTCAATTCTTAAAAACAAAAACAAACTTTTGAACGGTAGTGCAAGTAGTTATGGCAGAAACAATAGTTACTAAGGCAACCTTCTATAAATGTTCTACTGAAACACTGTTATACAGTATGCCAAAGTAAAATCATCAAGTTTAAGGAGTTGGATGGGTAAACTATACATATCCATATAAAACAGTTTTTTCCAAAAAAATAATTTAGTAGTTTGTAAAACGGAACAGATTCTGGTGTAACTTTATATAATCCATTCAAAACGCTCTCTCACATTCACATACACGCACACTTTGAAATACTTTATACATTGGCCAGTAACATTATCCCAACATACAGCAGCGCTAATAACATGCTGTCATAATTTTTCTATCCATACACTCTTTGGACAACTCTCAAACTCATGGGATTTTAGCAATGCTAAAAACTTCTAAAAGCTCTCGGTCAGTTTTTTTCTTCAGTTTCATTTCTTCAATTATTCTGTTTAACAGTAACCAATGACCACGAATACTGTCCAGCGGTACTGCCATTTTCAAATTCTCAACACTAGGGGTCCCTGTTGTACTTCACTACCTCATTTTGGGAAACCATGAGGTGGAAGGAAACCATTTTGGACCCAAACAACGTGTTTGGAGCTTGATCCCGAAAAATAAAATACCCTGTACACATTCAGCTCATTGTCTGCCAGACAATATGGCCATTACAGTACTTGGGAAGGACACTCAAACCAGCATTTACAGTACTGGAGGGCCAATGCTGCACAGCAACCTCTAACAGAAAACACGTAGGGTTTTTTAAAAGAATCCTTTAGCAATTGAGGTGTTTGGGGCGGTTTCTACAATTAATGAGCCACGTTTTCCACAATAAATCTGTAACTTCAATGAAAATTCATAGGGCAACATGCCCGTTGTTCGCTCACTATCAAGGAGAAATGCCCTCCACTTCACTCTCCTCACCGCCGAGGTATATGGGGCTTTTGTTCTGAAGGGCCGGCTCGTATTTTCGGAGGGAGCTGTTCATGGCTTCGGTGCTGTTCCGGATGCCGTAGCCGAAGTAGATTGCGAAACCTGGGAACAGACATGAGAAAAGAAGTGGGCGGTTGGAATGAAGGAACAGGACGCTATCGCAGGCAGAAGCTAAACAAGCAGATGTACTCACCGACACACATCCACACGGTGAAGCGGCACCAGGTGGCCGCGTCCAGCTGCATCATCAGATAGATGTTGACAAAGATACTGAAGAGAGGGAGCCAGGGCAACAGAGGCACCTGCACACAGGAAGATTTAGATTTAAGGTTAGAACAATGTATGACTTTTAAAATAGGAGAATGTTTTAAAATATCTTGTTGGTTTTGTAAATGGTTACAAAATCATAGTTTGGATGCATGATTCTAATAAAATTACATTTTATTTAATTTTTTGTATATATTCTGGACTCCATTTTAATGGTTGAATTAAATTTAGTTATTTAAAAAAATCGAATTAATGAAACTTCAACTTAAAAATATCAACAATTTATTAAAATATTGGATATATATATATATATATAAATTATATATTTTTAAATTGAAGTTTCATTAATTAGAATTTTTTTAAATAACTAAAT
>JAUYWG010000022.1:4285869-4298269 GCA_034779775.1 Enteromius afrohamiltoni | reverse complement strand
ATCCGTTAAACGCAAACCAAAGATCTATACTTGTTCATGTATATGTATGATTGTACATTGTCAAACTATATCAATATCCTTCTTCCCTGTTCCTGTATGTTTTTTTCCTTTTTGCATTAAAAAAAAAAAAAATCTTAAGGGTGAGTGATGAAATTTATAAAAAAATATAGGCCTAGCGATGTTTTTCCCTTTTTACCAGAAACCTCCCTGTAGCTTCAGGTTATCAGTTAAAACTTTTTGTTTAATAAAGTTATTAGATTATGAATTAGGCCTTGGTAGAAAAATTTAAGGAATATGTCCATTACAGGTAGATAATTTGTGCTTCCTTTACATTATCAGCCTACCCTGTAATATGCACAGATTCTTGTGGGTCCTCTCATGTGATTAGCCGTATGGTGTTCCCAAATAAACTCACAAAAATATCCGTGAGTTTGTATTTTTGTTGTTGTTGAGTGTGAAAGTGATGTTGTTGGGCTATATCCAATCTTATGTTCAGAGTAACTCAGAGTGATGTGTACATTACAGTGATTACAAACAAGAGGATGAGAAAGTCATTCATATGTCAGGCTTGATGAGGAGATTGTCAAAAGGTAAACTGTGATGTCAACAAATATTTCTAATAAATATCAATGCAAATTCTAATAAATATTCATTTCACGAGTTCGGGCTTGTCGGCTTGAATAAAGCGAAGCAGATTTGGCGTGCTGCTAAAGGAGGAGAAACTCAGGGTTAGAAGGGCTGCCGAGCCCTAGAGTGAATAACCCTAAGAGCTCGGAAAAGGGAAGAGGCAGACAGCCGATTCCTAACCCTGAGAGCCCCCCTTTAGAAAAGGGGCGGAGAATGGGGAGGAGGAGGGATACAAAGATCGAGATGAGGAAAGGAAGTAGGGGAGAGTAAGGGATCTGATAGGAGGAAGGAATAATTGAGAAATTGGAAGGCGGAGATCGTAAATAGGGGGTGTAGCCTTCGCCCCCTCCTCCCGAAACGAGTTTTAGAAAACTATGTTTATAGCAAATGTAAAAGCACACAAAAAAGTGTCATGAAAAAACCTCAGGCTGAAGAAAAGGTAAATTTACTTCTAAAAAGTAGAATACAGGAGAAGAAAGTTCAATACTCTTCAGCAATTAAAAGCAAACAAACAATAAAGCACAATAGTTCATTTTTGCTTGTAAGTATGGTTGAACTGGATCGTCAAGGGACAGCAGCAGCATTTGTGTTCTAAGAGCGCATTTCCTTTTACATCACTTCAGTGCTTACGTTCAAGCCCAAGGCAAAGATTTATAGCATAATAAAAGGCAAAATCAATAACGAGGACATCTGGTACCTTGAAGGTGAGAGCTTCCTTGCTCTCAGGCTGCCTACAGATCACAATGACACACAGGATGCACAGAAGGACCAGAATGACACACGCCGTCACCCACACGATCTCCAGATTCATGATGGCTTCCAGACGGAGAGCCAAAACCATGCACAGCACAGTGATCAGCACAGCTACACAGACAAGAGGATATTAGAATCAGTCTACAGTCCAGATGAGCCAAATCACTGCCAACTACATCACTGAATCACCATAAAATAAATACAAATAATGCAAAATACATACACTAGTACTACACTACAGTACCATTCCAAAGTTGGGCTTTTTTAGGTCAAAATAAACTAAAGCGGTAATATTTATTGCTTAATACTGTTATGACATATTGTTACAGCATTTTTAATTAAAAAAAATTAAATTAAATTAAATTAAATAGCATTTTTTAAATAAAAGAATACTTTAAAAACAAATAAATGTAAAAAACTGTACTGACCCCGAACCTTCGACTTTTAGTATATATTTACCTCAAATTCACACCAGGGTTGTACAATAACTCATAATAAGTTTTTTTCTTATTTAAATTTAGACAAAATCCAAAACTCACACTTCTATATTTCACACAGAATATTTGAGGGGGGGTCAACTGCCTTGTTAATTTCTCAATAAGTGTCAATAAAGCAAATCTTTACTTACAGATAATAGCAGTTGTGCCGTAGACAATAGTTCCTGACATTTCAGTCGGCGAGTCTTTGGAAGGAACCAGGAGGAGTTTTGGGGAGAACTTCTCTCTGCGGGGATTGTCATCCATGTCTATGCCATATTCATCTCCACTATCTTCACACACAGCCACCTTCTCCCCACGGACCAGCTCCACCAGTTTCTCAGTCTGACTGGAAGAGCTCAGGTTGCCTGGCTGATATCTAGACACATAAAGATCGGTTGAGTCAAAACAAGTAAAACACATACAGTCTTAGTGAAAGAGACTTCTTACAGACTTTTTGATCAGTGGTTACCAGCAAAACATAACTGAGGTCATTTATAAATAGGAGTCTTAAAGGTAACATGGCAAAAACAGATTTTAAATGGAAACGGCCATGGCTGTTTTTTTGAGCAACTGATTTAACATCATACGTTCATGGAAGAACCGGTTTTAACTTACCTGAGGATGAGAACGCATACGGCCACCAGAGAGTATGCAAGCAATGTCCCAATAGACATGAGGTCAACCAAAGCAGCCAAATCAAACAGAAACGCCATGAGAGCTAAAAAAAACCCCAAAAAGATAAAACAAACGTGAAAGTCAATCCATATCAAATTTTACATAACATCGCACCATGTCAATAAAATCTATCTCTACCATGTAAAAATACATTTTTATCAGTAGCCCCACAAAAACAAACATTTGTTTTCTTTTCTGCAGCTCTGCACCGGATAGCTCTGCCCACAGTGAAGTCTAACTGGTCCAAAATCCACATAATTGTATATTAAACGAATAAAGTATGTTCTGATTACCTAACCCTAACCCTGCCTCATTTACGATTTCAGTGTGAACAAAAATTAAGCAACGCCTGCAAAGTTAGTACATGCTGTACCACAAACAAAACATGTCTCTCACCCGCCACTATTCCAGACACAATAGTCGCCAGCAGTGGAGTTCTGGTTCTCTTGTTCATCTTAGAGAGGGAACGAAAGAGCAGCCCGTCCTCCGCCATAGCGTAGATTACTCGTGGCATAGGGAACATGGAGCCTAACAAGCTACGAAAAATAAAACACAGATTCAGATGAATGGAAAATGTACGAACTGAGACACCACAGGACAAAAGGTCCTTAATTTACCTTGTCGATAGAGCACAAAGTGAACCAACAGCTACGATATAGCGTGCCGGCGCCCAGCCCACGTAACTGAAGGCCTCGGGCAGGGGGCTCTGGGTGTTGAGTTTGTAGTAGGGCATCATGAGCGTAAGAGCAGCTGACACGCCAAAGTAAGCAAAGAAGCAGATGAGCAGAGAGGCCACAATGCCCACAGGGATGGAGCGCATCGGGTTTTTGGCTTCCTCACCTACAGGATAAATCTAGTTAAAGTTAACCACATTTCTGACCCGCCCCGCAGAAGCTTTCAAAAGAAACACAAAAACAAAATGTCCAGCAATCAGCATTCGTGCTTTATGATTGTGACATTTAGAAGACGTACTTGTTGTAGCAATGCAATCAAAGCCTACAAAGGCGTAGAAACAGGTGGCTGCGCCAGATAAGATGCCACCGAGGCCGAACGGCGCGAAACCTCCGCTTCCAAATGTGCTTTCGACCCTTCTGTGAGAACAAACGGATTTGTCAAATCTCTCACGGAATCGCATTATCCACCACTTCGAAAGCAGCTTGTGGCTGAAACGATGAGCGGGATTCTTTGGTGTCAAACTTACTCTGGTTCGGTGATATTCGTATCATTGACAAAATCCTCGTATGTGAGGTTCCAGTTGGCTGTGTTGCCTTTGACGAAGCCTGAGATGATGACGAAGCCCAGCACTATCAGGTTGATGCCAGTGAAGATCTTGTTCACCAGAGCAGACTCACTTACACCAAAAGCAAGCAGTCCTAAAGAGGAAATCAAACATCTTTCATTTATTACACCAGTTTGTTTTTTTAAATCATAATTATAACAAATTCCATTTGTTTTTTACTTAAATATATAGAGACTACATGTGTACCGATTACAATATTTCAGCTTTATACTTAAGGATATATGTTCATATGGTCACATTTATTATTTCAATTTTTTTTTTTTTTTAATTAATACATTTTTACTACATACATTTATTAATTGATATGCACAATATATTTGTTCCACACTGTTTACCTATGGATATTAGAGCTATTATTTTTTTAATCTGCATCAGCCAACATCCAATATTTAATTATGAATGCTCATTTCCCGTTTTAACGTCTGGGTCATTTTTTTCATCATCCAACTCTCACTTAAAGTTAATATTTAACAATTTGTTTTAAACCTGCAATTTAATTTAAGAATGTAAATGTAGCTTTAACCAATAACCAAACAAATTATGAATTAGAATACTGCTGTGCTCCCCGAATTTACTACATGATTGATTTTAATGAATTAATTATTTATTTGCAGAAAATAATATAGATTGAATAGAATAGATAGAAAAGACAGAATAATATAAATTGATTATATAATAATCAACTATAATAAAAATACAAATATTAATCGTAAAATCAGTTTAGGTAGATCAGTGGATACCTAATAATAATTATTTATAACATATTTTTACACAAAAAACAATTTAGTGTTTACCAAGGGGTTGTTCGGTTCATCTCTACATTTCTGGTTATTAATTAAAAAAAACTAAATCTTGAAATCTTTAGATACCATATTTAAAAAATTATGATGTGTACGGTGTATATTTTTTATTTCTATATAAATACAAACACATACAATTTGAAAATACGCATATACATTTGCACGATTAATAGCGATTAATCATTTGACAGCACTCATTTTTATTTTTCTCACCAGTCAGAAGCAGGATGAGAATGAGGGCAAATAGGTCCGGATATTCTGCAAGAACTTTCCCAGGAACCTTCATGGCCATAGACGCCCTGAAGAAGTTAGAGATCTTCTGCTCGATCAGGTTATCGAATGTAGAGCTCCACGCTCGAGCCACGCTAGCTGTACCTGAAAACAAGAACCAGCTTTATGCAGTTCTAACTACAACAGATTTCTTTCAAATCATTACCAACCGGTCCCGGACACACTTACCTATAACATAAGAGAGGATGAGGTTCCAACCAGTGATGAAGGCCCAGATTTCTCCCACAGTCACATAGCTGTACAAGTAAGCAGACCCAGTCTTAGGGACTCGAGCTCCGAACTCAGCATAGCACAGTCCGGCCAGCATAGAGGAGAGTGCGGCCACGAGGAAGCATAAGACGATAGCAGGACCTGCCTTCTCTCTCGCAACTTCCCCAGCCAACACGTACACTCCAGCGCCAAGTGTGGAGCCCACGCCAAGCGCCACCAGATCTAGAGTGGACAGACACCGAGCGAAGCGAGTTTCCTCCACAGAGCAGTCCAGCGCTCGACGGCGCAGCAGCGCGTGTCCAAAAGAGGCCATTTTGTCCACCATGATTGAAGCAGAATGAGGTGACAGGTTCTTGGTTGTGCTTGTTTCTAGGAGCTCTCCGTTATTTATACGCCTAGAAGAGCAGAGCAGATAGAAGAGGAAGGAAGAATTAAACGTATTTGGGTGTGACAGTCAGTTGCCCAAGGCAGTACGCCTAGGTTTGATCTAACTGGTTTAGTCAGGACACTTTTTTTTTTTTTTACACTGAACTTTGTGTTCATCACACCTCGCTGCCAAATTTCTGTGAATGCATTATTTTGTGATTCTCAGAATTCCTAGGAATTACAAGGTTTTCCCAGAATACAAGAGGTTCTTTGGAAAAAGGATTTGTCCCAAATCTTTAGATCTTTGCCCTCTAATTAAATAGTCGGTTAGGGCCAGATATAAAAAGGGAATCAATTACACACCGATCCAGTAAAGTAGTATTCCAAGAAGGAAAGTCAGGCAACAAACTTCATGCCATGAATGTGGAACTTTAGTTTTGTGCTGTTCACAACCAAAACTACATCTGATCTGATTAAAAGAGAAAAATAATGGCAGTCAAATCTGTATCAAGTGACAGCGCCCCAAAGGGAGTAAAGAGGACAATAATTATTTTTCTATAGATTTGATAACACACAAAACTGTCTATAAGATGTTACTGTTTTTAAAGTGCTCACTGAGTCTCATTTAAACAAACAAAAAAAATATTTTTTTAATTAATTCAGAAACTACATCAATGTTGAAAACTACTTTTGTAGAAACCATGCTAATTATTTGTTTAGGAGTCTCTGACGAATAGATTTCTATTTTTTCCAATATAGAAATATCTCAGCTTGCTATGGGTATTTTTTATTTTTTTTATTACGAAACCAAAACATTTGAATGTTGAAGTATAAACTTGTCAAGACAGACCTCCAATGAAATTCGAGGTAATTATAATAGCTATAAAAGTCGAAATGCAGGGTGAAAAAAAGGAGGGAAACAAGAATGCCTTGTATCTACCAATTAGATAGGTCGTGTTACCATAGAAACAAGAACCATGAGCAGTGAACTCCCAATCACATGAAGATCTATGTACAGCTGTGATTTAGCTTAGAACTGTTTATCAAGAACACTTTTCAAATTCACAAAGAAAAAATGATTGCAAAAATCCCTGTCATTTCAACAGGAATACAAACGAAAACTTTGCATGGGTCGCATGAGTTTGCTGTAATTATAGACAAAATTCCGCCAAAGATTTGCTAACGTTACTGCAACTTTAACTATTTCATATTCATAATTCTTAAAAACTACAATTTCCAAATCAAGACACTAGACTTTAAAAAATTCTTTATCCTTTAAATATTCATTTACCCATTGTTTTTACATGTCAGTCGAAGTATATCTACGTAGCGCAGTTATAGCTGCTGATTGTACTGACTGTTGCTCTCCACTGTGTTCTGTGTGAACGTTTCGATATCTTATTGACCCGCGTGACTCCTTATCGGAGCCGTCTGATTCCAAAGCACTCTAGCTAGCTCATCAGGTTACACGCTCATGTTTATGTCTGAGCAAGCAGTAGTACACTGATGTTGACGTTTCATGCAGTTCTTTACCTAGGTCATCGTTCCCACTGGTGACGTTTACAGCGATGCCAAACAGAAGTGTTTTGGCAACCTTTGCAAATGAGGACACGACAGAACCTTGAGCTGAAGCAACAGCTGTTAAAACCACACAAACGCTGATGCAACGACTCTGTCTTCTTACATTTCTCACAAACCGCCATGACGATTCATCCTTCCTTGTCCCACGATCAATTATTTAACCCTTATAAATAAAACTTACACAAAATCAACAAAACTAGAACAATGAAATAGCTAAAAATGGCTTCATGAAAGTTGTGGAAATGCTCGCAAGGAACCCCATGTGCCGGATCAAAGTCAGGTTTGACAAAGAGGACAGAGGAGGGAGGGGGAAAAACAAAAACATCCCTGTAATTCACCGTACAATGGAGGGGCTGAAATAGACTCTTTTTATCTGTAAGGTGGTTTGTTTCACTTGGCACAGCAGCTGGCAAGATTCTTAGCGGTTTGAATCGAGCTCAGTCCGGGCAGGAGCTCAGAACTTTAAGCCACTGTTGTGGTCTTACACAACGCATACAATAGCTGCTTTCTTTCACTACTCTGTGCTTTTCGTTACCGTGAAATGAATACGCATTCTCAACATATTAAACGTGGTACTACGGTTGAGAAAGTCCGGAATCATGTCTTCCTTTTCACCAGGTTTGGGGCCTTGGCCTGTCGTGGAGGTTATGGAGTGCACTCATATCAGTTGCCTTGAAAATGTTCCCTACCAGGAGTTTCTTTTTGAAACACACATTTGTACAGTGCACACATCTATGATAGACCAGAGCGAGGACGGCAGCACTAATCTCTTTCTTGTGGTCTCCACGAGGATGGCTGGGTGACACGTAGGCGAAATTAAATCTGTAAGGCTTTTGATCTGGCCATGAGAAATTCATGAATGCCATGACGTCTGTTATCCTGTGGAAACTGGCACACCAACGAGACCTACACATTTTAGTGTATCTAAAACATGCGGCAAGAAATGTAATCTTTGTATTCGCGTTGGTTTCATATGGTTTTGGAAAACTTTTATGCCATTTTCAATTACATTGTCACGTGCTGCAACCATCAAGTAAAAAAAACAATTACTACAGTTATATTATTTTTAATATAATAAAAATATTGTTACTTTTATTTTTAGATTTTCCATTTTTATTCTTTACTATGCTTAATATTATATTTTACTTATTTTATTTAATCTTTATTTCATATTATATTATATTTTACTTTATCTTTATTACACTAGTAGCTTTAACAATGTTATAGTTTTTTTAGATTTAGTTTTTGCAGTTTAGTATCATGATCCTTTCCGTTTATAAATACTAAGTCGCACCATTTGACAATAACTGCGCTTTTCAAATTTGAATAAGGCATTGTTTTCTCAGTTTCTGAAAAACACTAAGATTACGCCCGTTAAATGATCCTTTTCAGAAATGTTATTTTACGTAATATAAACTGAAGTTTCAAGTATTTTAGATAAGATGTTCAATGAATGCACAGGCGTAGAATAAACGGACTTTGAAGTTCGCACACACACATGGGTTACAGTATCTATACTCTTACAGGACTCATCACGGCTCAAGTAACCCGTACATGATTGTAATATGTTAGTGTTTCGAAGTGACTCACTGGGCTTTTCTCAAAATAAATACCTCAATGGATTCTAAGAGGCTTACATAAAGACCCGCCAACCGTTAACCTTCTTAACAGGAGAGCGAGGACTGCATTGGTGTTGTTTTTGTTTTGGTTCGCTTCTCTGCAAAACAGATTTTGTATTATTGCAACCTAGTAATTGTGTTAGTCCAACGTCTAAAATTTCACCACAACCCCCCCCCCCAATCAATGTTTAATAAGTACAATTTCCCTGGAACTATGAAATTGGCTGATTACATTCTGCAATAAACCATTTGTGACATGAAAGATGATATATTTGAGAAACATTGTAGGACTATTTATTAAAACTGTTATAATGATAAAGTTACTCCTCTTGACAGGATCTGCTAGGAACAATCACTCCCAGGCTCTGCTTCTTAATAAATCAGGATCAGTATTATAAGTCCAATAACCCCTATTTAGCACACTGATAAAGCAATACAAGTATGAAATGATATCTGTGGGTAGATGGACATTTAATAGTCTACATGCAGGGCATATAAACACAGCACGGGAATTTACCAAACAAGGAGAAATGCCGTTAGAGAAGGAGATACTCCAAAACTGTTTAGGAATCCACAGGTTCCACAGGCCACGGGTGCCACATTACAAGCAGAATCCAGCATGAGAGCTTCATTCCTCAAGAACTAAGCTATTCATGGTTATGAAACGGACTCATTCAGGCCTCAGGGTGGCACATACTGCTGTGAATGAACCTGGCAACCTCTCAAATAGCTGGCTTAATGCCATCACACAGCCCCCTTAACTGGGCTCCACAGATTGTCCAAAATACCAGCCAGAGATCCTTCAAACTGTATAAACTTTAGCGATTACCTGACAACTGTGAATTTGTTCAACCAATGCTATTGTATAAAGTATTCAAGTTTATAAATTATGAAAAACAAGTAAAAAGCTACATGTTCCTACAGCAAGCCAACAGTACTACCTACCACAATTTTCCTCTGAATGAAAAAATTGTAAAAACATTCAACGCATGGTGCGGGGCAATAATTTTGTGTATTTTATTAATAAAAGTAATCTAATAATAACAATAGGCCAATAAGAAGAATATAACAGGTCTACATTAATTGGAAATGCTAAATCGTCTTTTGCATATGTTTATGCTTATCTCTGGCTGTTATAACATGATACCATGCAAATCAGAAGGGAGGTCGCACCGTGGAAATAGTTTTATAAAATTGTAAGTAAAAAAAAAAAGAACAAAACCACTTTCTTCCTTTTCTATACTTGTTCATAAATTACATTACATTAAAAGTGTCATATTTGGCAGTTGGCATTAGTGTATCAATATTAACAGCGGCATATGAAATGTTTAATACCTCAGAAAAAAGTCAAATATGCCTTTTTCGAAGCTGCTGTATAAAAAAAATGATAGCTAACATTTAGGCGTTCATTACTTTTCTCTAAATTGAATTACTTTTTTTAGCACCCCCTCTGAACTGTTAAGCCCCCCTTTAGCACCCCCAACAAAAAAATCTTGGAGCCGCCACTGAAATTAAACCTAAACCTGTGCCAAAACACAGCAAATTCTCTTAAAAATTTGATCTTAAGAGGTAAAATATACGGCAACACAAGCAAAACACAACGAACGTCACGGGATGAATCAGGTACCCATCTGACGTAATATTAAAACAGCGTCATGTGTAACAGGGATAGGTGAGATCCGGCCAGTCTAAACTGGCACCAATCAGTTTTGGGCTGATGCAACTGTTATAATAGACCCACTTCCGGTGCACGCTGTCCAAATGCGTCCGAGGAGCGGGAACTCGCTTCAATGAATGAAACGCCCCTAGACCTATATACGTCAGTTTTGAGAAACTCTTAAATATAATAGGCTACAGCAAATGTGAGGAACGAAGAGGCAGAAGAGAAATGTAAACAGACACTTGAATTATAGCTTATTTGTAATCAGCGGTGTTCGTTCTCCATGGCTCGCTGGGACACACATATGATTCATTTTACTGATAAATATTCCTCCAAAATGACAGAATAAGAGAAGGGTGAAAAATGTCATTTTTAGTTTTGATGAAATCATTGAAGGGGTGTTATTTTATAATCAGACATGTAACAAATCAATATAAATAATATGCACGGGAGAGACGGATATTTGCAACTGTTGTAACGTTTACATTAACGTACGTATAAACATAATGACCTTAATTTCGTAGGATGAAATGTCGATTGATTGACAAATTTATTTACAACCGATGCATGCATATTATTGTTTGTCGACAAGAGTGCAGTAATCTAATGTAACGTTGTGTTTTTCGTTTCTTTAATTTTAAATCATTGCACGGCTAACGCATGCATAAAAATATTATTTTATGTAATATAGTTAATGTCGCGAATGTAAGTTAATTTGACAAGATGATTACATGCACGAGTTCGATTGCATCAGATACCCGTGTAGTGTAATAATGGATTCAGGCAGCATCACACTCAAGATGGACTAGTGTGAAGCTTTGTTCTTAATTATCCAAAAAAAACAATGTTTAACAAATCTAAAATTGTGAAAAATTACCTCTTGGTTTCTGATGTGAAGGTGCCAGTATCTTGAGTCTGTTGTATTTACTGTGTCCTAGTCAGCCTGTGTGCCTCGACGTTTGGACTCTGAAGCGCTAAGTGACGTAGTATAAACAAACCGTGACACACCCATTTCTCCACCCATAGGCTAGATTAAGCCAATCGGCTTCGAGGGCGTACTTCAACGATACTTCAACGTGAAAGGTGACGTCTATTTCGGTAAATGATACATTTTCGTATCGAACAATCTACGCAAAACCATCTCAACAAATCTTACAGGTAAATAAATACAGAACCATAGGTGTACAATTTGCAGAGATGTTGTGATTTTAAGGTTAAACATTGAGCATTCATATTAAAATATCTAGCCAAAACGTAGCCTATCCTGTAAGTAAATCAGTTTCCCCGGGTTTCCACATTTAATTGACCAAACGTAAGTGTGTGGAACTTTATCTTAAACTTTAAAAGATAGCTATATATGTTGTGTTTAGTTGTTTAAATACTGTGAAAAATATTACGATATAATGTCTAAAATATTTTTTTTACTGTTACATTACGCTTTTTTTCTGCTCACTAATGCTGTACTGTTAAATATATTATTCATTTACGTAAAAAAAATTACTTGTATTATTTACTTTAATAATTAAATTATTTTATTAGATTTTATTTATTTAGTTAGCTTACTTTCTTCTGCTGTGTTACAGACCCTAAAACTTCCGAAGCTTTGAAACAACTATAAATCATAGTTATATAATCAACTATAATCAGCTAAGATTAGATTACACTTGTCATTGTTCTTAGTCTCTGTGTTCACTTCTAACCCTAACCCTAACAATAAAATTGAACCTAATCTGATTTTGTGAATTTGGTATATATCGACCAAAAAATACCATTAATGTTCAAAACTGAAAGCTTTTTTTATATTGCAGCCATTTGCTAAAATCATTTAAGTATTTTTCCCCCTCATTAATGTACACACAGCACTCCAGAGCTCCAGAGATGAAGTCGGGAGATGGGAGAAAGTTGTAGAAAGTCACCCATCACCGCGACGCTCCACCAGTCTGAGCTTTATGGTAGAATGACCCGACGGAAGCCTCTCCTCAGTGCAAGACACATGAAAGCCTGCATGGAGTTTACTAAAAAACACCTGAAGGACTCCA
>JAUYWG010000022.1:4249887-4285769 GCA_034779775.1 Enteromius afrohamiltoni | reverse complement strand
ACTCATGGCTGTATTTGATCAAAAGGGTGCTTCTACTAAATACTGAGCAAAGGGTCTGAATACTTAGGACCATGTTATATTTCAGTTTTTCTTTTTTAATAAAGCTGCAAAAATGTCAACAATTCTGTGTTTTTCTGTCAATATGGGGAGCTGTGTGTACATTAATAAGAGAGAAAAAAAAAAGAATGTAAAAAATGTAAGGGGGTCTGAATACTTTCTGTACCCACTTTATATAAATATAGATATTTAGGAGTAAATCAGAAGCTCATAAAGAGACATCAGGTGATCCCATGTGATGAGTTATTCTTATAAGACTGTGCCAGAAGTCACAGTGTCTTATTTATATGGGTAAAGGAATACTGGGCAGAGATCCACAGGGAGAGAAAAGTGGCTTATCAGTTTCATCAGTTATCAGTTTCAACATTTTTTACACTGTTGATAATGTCCAAGCCCAGCAGGTTTAGTATGGTATCCGCTTCAGCTTTGCTGTGAAATAAAATAAACTTTAAACATGGGATTCGTACTCACTGGCTTGTTCTGAGGTGTAGTGTGAGGGAGAATCTGCTGTTGTTATAAAATAAATCTCCCGTCAGCATTGGTAAAGTTCAGATCACTCTCCCAAGCAGGGGGCCCATTATCCGCAGAAACATAGACTTAATCTGAAACTTTTCCAAGAACTGAACTTGGACAAGCATCAAAAAACTAAGGAAAAAATGTAATCTACTTAGCTTTCAATGTAACATCATACAGATTGGCAAGTTTAATACATTCTCTTTTCAAAATAAGTTTCAAAATCCATGGAATTTTTCCATTTAGAAAAAAAGGTTATTTATAGTTGAAAAAAGTTTAGATAAAAGGTTCTCTTCACACTAAGAAAATAATAACCGTTTATTGAAAGGTTCATCAAGGAATTAAAAATGGTTCTTCTTAGGCACCACTGCAAAACCCCCTTTTTGGAACCATTACTTTTAAGAATGAAGAGATACTTTAGGTTTTTCAAATAATGTTTATGTAAACAGCTGCTATAAGATTTTTTTCTCAGTGTAAGGAACACAATGTTATTTCGTTGTTATAGTGGTCCTCCACCATATGAAATAACATAAAGGTTTTTCATGGAACCATCAATGCCAAAGAAACTTCATTTTTAGAAGTGTACAGTTAGCTTTGTTGGTTCCTGTCCAGACAAACAGTCTGGTGCATATCCTCAATTCTTGTTTAATCTTTTTCCATCCCGTCAAGTTGACTGAAACATCATAAAACAATGGTAACCAGTGGAAACCAGGTCACAGCCTTGCATTCTGTGATCTCATCCACTGCAGTTTCAGTTAACAAAGCACGTGTAATCTCACATCGGTCCATTTGGCTGCTCCTTTTAGCATGTTTTCATAGGGAGGTTTAAAGTCTGTGCATCAAAGAAAGCCTTGTGGTCTTTGACACCGGTGGATATGTTGTGTCAGTTTGTGTAGGCATCAAAAATATCCCATTTAGCTTCCACTTCACAGACTAATGTTGCAATCATGCATTATGCGCACACTCATTTACAATACTGCTGCTAGATGAAGTCTTTTAAAATGAATGGCAAGTGTTACTTATGAATATTTATCTCTATTCTTCTCTTTAATGTTTGTGAGAATGAGCAGTGAAAATAATCACATTTGAGCTTGTTTGTCCATGTGACTCACACAGCGCCGATTAGACTCGACTGTTAGCATATCCGGGATCTAAATGAGGAACATATTAATCTTCTTAACAGGTCTCTTCTTGCAGTTGTAAGAAGTAATGGTGTCAGTTTATCCACATTCAAGCAGCGCTTACACAGCTTACGCAACAGGCTCATTCAGGTAGACTTTACCTGCCCGCCAATGCTTTCCCTCCCCCATGTTTAATCCAGAGCAATACACACAGGGGCAAGTGGCCTGAAAACACAGTTGTATTCAATCAAATCTGGCACACCCAGATATGTGATTTTGTGGTTCATTAGCACAATAATACACAATTTACAATACTAGTCAGAAGTTTGGATTATGGAAGATGTTTTAGTTGAGGGAAAAATCTTATGCTTACAAATGTTTTTTTTTTTTTTTTTAAATTAATTAAAAACTGTATAAAATAGTAAAATTGTGAAATGTTAAAACCGATTTACAAGAACTGTTTTCTATTTTAAAATATTTTAAAATGTTCTTTGTACCTGTGATGAAGTTTGATCGTATGATCTTTCAGAAGTCATTTCAATGAATTTCTTAGGAAATCAATGGTGAAAACGGCTTTTGGTGCTTAATATTGTTTTGGAAGTCAATTCTGCTTGAAACCTTTCCATTCATGAAAGTATCCTGAAATCCAAGACACTGAAGACTGGAGTTATGATGCTAAAATACAGCTTTGCCGTCACAGAATAAATTACAATTTAAAACATATAAGAACAAACCATTTTTCACAGTATTTGATTACAATCAAATGTAATGCCTTATAATGTAATGTAATATATAATATATTCTGTCATCATTTACTCACCCACAAAGGAAAACGTTTTGAAAAAAGGCTGTTTTGGGTGACCATTGACTTCTATAGTAAGAAAACAATCATATGGAAGTCAATGGTGACCCAAAACAGCCTGGTTACAAACTTTTTTCAGAATATCTTCCTTTGTGTTCAGCAGAACAAAGAAATGAATACAGGTTTGGAACTACATGATGACAGAATTTTCCTTTTTAAATGAACTGTTCCTTTAACTTGCACGTTTTCTTTTCTCTGCAGCGCTGCCACCTCGTGGCTACATTTAGGAAAACAGCTCAGTTTATCAGGGAATGATGAATGAAGCCTACTTAGGCTAATAAAATGGAACATCGTTGACGTGTGGACAAATATTATTCCAAACCATATGATTCTCTCAACTATGTAATGTAATTGTCTCATACAACAAAATGAAAAAATACATTGAAGGAGACAGAGAGGGTTTATTCATGGGTAGAAAGGATGGCTATGTTTAAAAATCAACGAGTGCCCTTTTCTTTACACACAGTCCTGAAAATAACCAGAATAGAAAGAGCCAGAAAAGAACAAAACTCATTTTAAGAGATGGCATATAGAAACATAACAGCAAATGTGATACATTTTGTCATAATGGAACAGTTTTTCACAGTGATTGAATATGTACATTCCCGAAGCTTTTACTTTTTACGGACAGTAAACAAACCAAAATACATTTAAACATGGTTGCAAAAGCCTTGTTTTAACATGTTTAGTCAAAGTCAAATAGATACAAATGAAAGATGGAATGTAAAGGAAGACGTTGTCGTGAGGCAATCCTAGTTTTAGCTTCTGAAGTGCTACATTTGGTTAGTCATCTTGATAAAAACTGTTCTCTGGTTTGGCTTTGACTCCATTTTTAAGATGATATCGCTTTTCTTGACCCTAGTAAAATTGATTTCATACGAAGTATAGTTCAAATCCATTAACATCTTTACTCACAACGCTTAAGACGTACTGATATAAAAATTGTGATTAAACTTTATTTGGAGTACTGATAAGGGCTGGGCGATATATATCGAGTGATATATTATGCGTGTCTCATCAGTAAAGCCAGTTCTTTGATTAGCGCTAAATATTTGTCAGCTGGTGAAATCAATGGCGCAGCTTCTCAGTGATTTACGGCTCTGTGTATAAACTGGCGTTCCTTTTAAAAACAGCTGACGGAGATTTAGCGCTAATCAAAGAACCGGCTTTACTGATGAGATGCGCATAATATATCGTTCGATATGTATCGCCCAGCCCTCTATTTGTGGCCAACACATTTCAGAATATTGAAATGTTTTATAGTTGCTATTGATTAGGACTGTATAATAATAATATCGATAATATATAAGATGGTAATATATAAGAATAATATCGTCTTGTACCTAAAGTAAACTTGCAACAGTTCTACTTCAGCACAATTAAACATAGACCTACTTCAGTGTGTCTTTATTTAGACTTCAGCACTACATCTACACAGTTAAAGTGCTTTAGTACAAAATTAGCCGTTTCAATTTAGCTGATCAGTTGCAACTGAAAGGTATTTGTATTAAGTATATAAATATGTAAATGTATTTGTAGTATACTTAGCATGAAATACATTTATTTCAAATACATTCAAGTTTATTTATTATTCACTAGGGGAAGTATGTTGCTTCAAATCGAATTAATTTTAGACTTTCAATCAAGAATACACTGAGGAATGTCATACGGCCTAATCAAATTCACTTTAACACACACATCTGTGGGTTGCCTGAAAGGTTTGACCAGAATAAACACAGAAAGCACTATTTTTAGAGAAAGAAATATTTGCTTAAGATCAGCAAAAAAAAAAGAAAAAAAAAAAGAATGTCTTTCCACAAAAAGAGTGCATGAGGTATAAATACAGCATTTAACATGAGTTCATCCTCAGGGTGAAATAGGTGTTGTAGACTAGTTCTATTAGAGAATGGAAATATATACAGAATATGATGAACAGCAGCTGTGAAAGGCTTTGACTGATGTGCAGAAAAGAGCTGGTAGAGCAGATGGGTCCAGGACAAGTAGGGGGGGGCTTACCAAAACCTTTGGATCACAGGCCAGGAGACATGAAACAAAACGGTTAAAGATCTTGGCATTACTAATACACTGAAGGCAAACTATGCTCCCTTCATTATTACATTTTAGTTTGGGGGGGGGGGTAGCTTGATTGGATATTGATAACAACAATCTGAGTATCATGTGAAATTAACTTTCCATTAGATGAGTTGACCCAAAAATAAAGAGTTCTCATCTAAAGGTCATCCAAAATGTAGGCGAGTTTATTTCTGAATTTTCTAACCGATTTGAAGAAATTCAGCACCACTTGCTCACCAATTGATCCTCTGCAGTGCATGGCTGCTGTCAGAATGAGTAAAACAATAAACAAGTAATTCACATGACTCCAGTCCATCAACGGACATCTTGTGAAGTGAAATCCAGTGAGGAAGAAAAAAAAAAAAGTTGTTTAGAGCTATTTTTCCTAGTGCCGGTGCTTCAAATGTGCATATTGCTCTCAAGGTTAAGATGAGATCACGTTTTCACTGGAGAAAGCAAGTCATGCTAGATTTCTTTCTCACAGACACACAGCTTTTGGCTGTATAAGATATTAACTGACGAACTAGAGTCACGTGGATTATTGTGATGTATTTATCAGCTGTTTGGACCCCGATTCTAACAGCACCCTTTCACTCCAGAGGATCTGTTGGGGAGAAAGTGATTTCATGTCAAGTTTCTCCAAAGACGAAACAAACTCATCTGCATCTTGGATAGCCGGAGGGAGAGTACATTTTCAGTAAAATTTCATTGTTGGGTGAACTATTCCTTAAAAAAAATAAATAAATAACATGAAGCATGCAAATCAGGACATGCAGCTGGCAGTATTTTTTGTTTTTTTTTAACATGTACACATTGACTGTAAAGGACATGACAAGCAGATGCAAGATACTAATTTAGCAAAGCAACAGGATGTAACATTAAAATTAAAAGGAGTTTTGTAAGTATGACCATGAGACGGCATTTCCCCCATATAACTGATTTGAATTAATAGCATTCATGCAGACGTTATTTCCCCCACATCAGTTACAACATACTGAGAGTAAATAAAGCAAAACTTACTTCATTCACACCTAAAATGGAAGAGAGAATAAACAGAATAAGGGAAAAAAGTTCTGATATTATAAAATCACCAGCCGGTGCTCTATTTTGTTTTACTTTATTTACAGACAAACGTCACAGGCACAAATTGATGAACACAGGAGATAACAGAAATATAATCATTCTGAAGAAAATGACTGAACTTTGGCAGGACAACCTTCACACAGTTGGCACATATTTTGTCCTCCTAGGGAGCTGATTTTGGATCTTTCGCACGATCGACTCCTGCGGTTTAGCTTGGACTTGCTTCATACCAAAAATAGGTACATTTGTTTATTAACTACTTTAGAAAACTCCACAGCGGCTGACTTCAACCCTAATATCAGTTACTAGAACATACCTTCCAACTAGTCAGTGCCTATTAAGTAATACACACTAAAGAGGCCTGATACATACTTTATTTTTGAAATTTGTTTGTTTGCTAACACAGACTAGCCTGAATCTTCTAACTTCAATCTTCTAAATTTCAGAGCCGTATCTTTCCATATAAAATTAGAATTAAAAGTCTCTAATGCTTTCACAATCCAATATGTGCATTACTCCGATTGAAACGCATTTGAATTTTATTCAAATTATATACTGGACAGTTATGGACAATAAGGAAGCCTGTTTCTACCAGGAATAAAAATAAATAAATAAATACACATAACTGACGTAACAAAATAAAAAAGGCAATTACAACTTTTCTCCCACCTCACAAATCCTTTTTTTCACAGAAATGCAAGGTAACATTTTGAAATTCTGAGTTTCCCTCTCAAAAGTAATTATTTAATTTTCTCAGAATTACAAGAAAAGGCATAATTATGCTTAAAAAAAAAAAAAAAAAAAAAAAAAATCTAAATTGCATGGGGTGGGGGGGGTGCAATGACCTTTTTTATTTCAAAGGAAACAAGCCTCGATAATTCAGGGTGCAACAGGCAACATTATATACAAGTGGAGTTTGTGATTATGAATACTGTCTGCAATCGTAGAGTTTTGCCTATGGTCACGTGACTACAAAAACAAGTACATTTTCCAAATAAATGCCTGAAACACAGCCCAGAATGTGTGTTCACCTCGCTGCTTTGTTCATACCGTGTAACACTTTGCATTTATGACCATGTTTTCTAATCTGCTGCAAATCCAGCTCCTCATGGCTCCCTTAATGTTTTGTTAAGCATTTGCGCAGCTTAGAATGACATGCAATACACCTCAACTCTTGAACTCGAAAAGCACATGTTCTTTTAACAGACGCCAGAGAGGACAAAGATATGAGCCAACCCTCTTTGCTTTACAATGCTACAGCTTAACGTATAGTTATATAACACACACACACTAACAAGTACATTGTATAGATAATAAAGAAATACTATGTGTGTGTGTGTAAAGAGTAACTCTCAGACACGTACAAAACATGATCTGTTAAATAAAAGTCCTGCGCAGTTCATCAGGTATCTAGATTTTGCTCGGTGTAAAAATAAATGTTACTCTGCACTTTGTATGCAGACGAATGGGAATAGAAGCTGACAACCGAAGAAAGAAGACCCTCCCTTGTCCCAGTTTGGAAAACCCTACTGCCGTACTTTTCCAGGAATGTAGTTCCGGTCAATACTTTCATCCTGCAGGAACATGTGAAGACAGCGTTCGTTCTGGGCCAAAGGATGACCTGCAATTCTGTAAAGGAAGATGAGAAACAATCCATGAAATATGGGCACACAATTCACAATATATGGAATCATCAAACATTCATAATTTGCTTGATTGCCTTGCACTTCATTTATATTTTAGAAGCGTCCGTCAGCTACGATGGCTAACCTGTTGATGAACTGTTCAAGCCCAGCTCGCCTCTCCTCAATGAAGGACTCCTCAAAAATGCCCTCATCTCCACGGAAGGGAAGCTGTCTCTTCAATGCCTTTCCAGGCAATGGAGGCACAACAATCTGAGAAATATTTGCACATATAAAGGCATCACATTTGACAGGCGAATATCTAAGGCTTCTTAATGATCATACATGAACGTGAAAAAAAATCTTGAAAAACCTGTTGAGCACAATCTACTTCTTGCCTTCTGTCACCTGACAGATAAATTACACTTTTTTCAGTACATTTATTAGAATAATTCTAAACAGTAAATATTAAAAAAAAAAATGCACCCAGCTTTTAAGAATAGTTTTGTCAGTATATTAATCATCTTTCAATGGCATTTGATTCGATATATATTGCACCCACAATAAAACCTACATAGCTTTCAATTTGAGCTCAGTTTTTAACATATATTATACCATATAGGCCAAAAAGCCTGATTCAAGTATGATACAATAATCACATTTCTGACTATTAGTTTACATGTCAGACTTTCTTACAACCGTTTTTAATTAGCAAAACACTCTTCTGCAAGGATATGTAAAGACAACCACATGTTTTTAACAAGTATCTTATGAGGCCAGATGTTTCCTGCAGGGTCTCCAGGATGTGATACCTTGCTGTCTCTTTCCAACTCATTCTTCAGCCACTCGAAGTCGCTGTATCTTCGTCTAACACACGACTCCTTCAGTTTAAAAATGGGAAGATTTGTCTAGATTTCAACGGAGAAAGCAAAATAAGTCACATGATTATTAAATAATGTCTACATATCTCAGCCGTGTACTCGACGCATAATGGTTCTCGAATTTCATCTAACACATGTTGGCAGATATTATTAAAACTACAACATGATACATTTTAAACAGTGACGCATGCAAATGTTTATTTTAATATCTTAGATGTAACTGGCTAGAGGTAGCTGATGGTTGACAGACAACAACAACAGCTAAATTAGCTCATTCTCCTTCCGCAAACGCTGCTTCAATCCAACTTGCTCACATAGGAAACGGATTTTAGACCGAGCCCTATCGGTTCTTACTATAAAGTCCCGATTTTAGAAGCTTTGCGAAGATTGAGATTCGTTTACGTTGAGCGAGGTGTTAGTTAGCATTAGCGCGCAGGCTAACGTTAGCTAGGCCGAACCGAGCCGCAGCCTCAGTCACAAACACACAACCACATTCATTCACTGGGCCAACCTACCCTCATTCGGACTTCGTAAGTGGTAAAGCGATTGCGGCCGACTCCTATAGTCTGCGGGTCGTACACGTCGATTTCCAGAAAGTTGCTGGGAGGGCCGTAGGCGTCCGTCAGGTCCTGCGGTTTAGAGTTTAACCGGCGAGTATCGGCCACTGTGGCTTCGGACATCTTTGATGACTTACTTCAGACTAACTACGGGGAGGTGTAGTCTAGAGCACGTACAGATGAGAAGGTTTTGATTAAGACATTAAATCGACGGAGGTTAAAATGAGCTAGGTACTTCTGCGAATCTAAAACTTGGATGTGTCCACTTCGGCAACACCACAGGAAATCCTGCGCTTCCCGCACCCGATTCGATGATATGTGCAGCAGAATGGGAGACCTATTTTATGAACCACCTATTTTCTTTTTCCCAGCTAGCCAATAGGCGTTATGTTTTATGATGACTGACAAGCGATTGACCTATAAGGTTTTAGAAGACCGCGAAAGGGGCGGGCTCTTCAGGGTTCCATAAAATTTCTTAACTGGAGCAGGAGAGACTGGAAAGGTAGTGATTGGAAAAACCAGAGTCTTTTTTAAATCTAATTTCGTAGATTGTGATTAAAAAGACAAAAACAACAGCAACAAAAAAATTAAACATTATTAGCACAATTTACCGTGTTCTGTTCTTGTATATTTGTTGATTTCAGTGTCGTGGCAAGCCTAATCGTGATAAACAGAAAACGTTTTTTAATCCCGACCAGCTATAAAACATTCAAACGTACCAAAATAATGCACACAAGAACATAAACCAGTGCTGTTTTATCGTTTACTATACGTTTACTATTTACTAATCGTTTTATTTTAATTTTAGTTAACTTTTTAATAATTGTCCATATAGTTTTCATTTTATTTTAAGCTTTAGTTATGGTCCAACAGATTACAAATGTGAAATATTTCCTTGAAAACTAGCTGTTTTTATTTTATTTTATTTTATTTTATTTATTATTTCATTTATTAAAAGTAGCAAACAAAGTTGTAGTTGTAGTTTTAGTGTTAATTAACTATAAAAACCATGCCATAAAACCTTCAGAAACTTTCATTTTAACACACACAAAAACAGCTAAAGCCAAAAGCATAGTTTTACAAAACCTTCCGCTATTGTAAATTAAAAATATCTGATATTGGACAGATATCTCTGTCTGTGCTGCAATTTCCTTTTTATGAAAAGATGATTCAAATATTTGTTTCACTCATATGTCTAGTGCCAATTACTTGATTTGATATTTCATAACTGTATAAAGACCTTGCCATTCCTCTACCTCTGGAGGGTGCCAAACTTTAGCATCAAAACCCACGTTGATGTTTAATCATAGACTGTGTTAAACCAAACCATCTTTAATGATTACCGTTGACTCCGACCCATAAGTGTGACTGTCTCACTAATGTGTGGACTGTATCTTCTTTTATGTTTGTTTGTTTTGTTTTGTTTTTTCGAATGACAAGATAAATTCATAATGCTGCAAATGTTAATACGCAATTGTGGGCCTATCTACTGCACTCTTGCAGTGGACAGATGAGTAACTCTATCCAAATATCCTACACTGTTGGAATTAATCAGAATTCACGCATCACAAGGTCAAACCGACCAGTTCTACTACCTGACGAGCACTAGGACCCGGATGAGCAGAAACGTGTAGTGGTCCGCACGCGCCCCTGTCAAAAGTGTAGTGTTGGCCACACGCGCGCAGCACAAGATGCTGGAGTACATTACAGTGAGGGGCTGCTGAAGTCTATAACGGAGTACTCAAGAAATCTATTCTCTTCGACATGGACTTCACCGATTCCACTTGTAAGTATGATTTGTTTTTCATACACGAAAGTAGCCTTAAAATATCATCTTCGAAATAAGTAAAATTTTTTGATTTCAGTAGGCTAAGTTACCTTTTCTTTGTACCTGTGCTAGAAGGTAGATGTGGTGTTATTACACAATAATATTTTTGGGGATAAACAGAAAACCCTATCAACACAGTTGCATATGTGTGAGTAGGTTAGTGATGCAATGTATGGTTAATATCTTAATGGATGAATGAAATAATGTCACCTGTGTCAGACAGAGTCATTTCACGAAAATTATGGCTTTTTGTTTCCCTTATGAACATACGTTTAAATAATTATATCGTTAATTACTATACCTTTTACTATCATAACTATACACACACATACATATATAGTATAATATTGCTATAATTGTAAAATTTTTATAATTGTAAATTTTGTTAGCATCATAACTCCCTCTTATGGCAAAAAAAAGAAGAAAAGCATTTCCTTAATAAAACAATGACATCATCATTACATCATCACCCTTTCAGCATGTTGTGAACCCTTCAAATTGGGGACAATCCTGAATAGTCAACCCTGCTGTCAAGATTTTCTACATTAAATAAAATCTAAAATTAATGAATTGTAGCATTTATTTGATCTTTAATGCATACTATCATGTATTAATATCTTTGATAAACAGACTTAAAATTAAAATCAAAAGGCTGCTTAAACTGCCTAAATATCGTTCTTCTCATTTCTTTTGTTTACCTCATAATGATTTGTTAAAGGCCCAAATGAATATGTCTAACGCAAGGAAAACATTTATCAAGAATAATAACAGTAAACCCCTGTTATATAATAATACACCTCGTTATATTGAAAAAAGCTAGACCTTTCTCAGCCATACTGGCAAATTGTGCATTACTGCTATAAAATATACAAAAATATATCACATCCTGTATTATTCATGTCCCTCATTTTCCACTGAGCCACCTATCAGATCCCTCATCCTGCTGTTCGGAGCTGGTTGAAGGCCAGTTCAGCATGATGGCTATTCATGAGCTGAAAGAAGACTTCCTTGCCCCTCATGCAGGAAATCCGCTAGAGAATGTGTTCAACTCTGAGTTTGTTTGCATGGATGCCAGGAAAAAACAGCCCATCAGCTACTTGTTGCTGTTTTTAGTTTTTATATGATACTGCTCAAAAGTTTTGGGCTCAGGAATGTTTACATTTTAAATTCAAATCTGCACTTCTTTCTTTTTTTAAATGAATATGAATATTATTTGTAATTTTTTAAATGTTTTTTTTTTGTTGCTGTTGTTGAAGTCTGCATTTAATTGATCAGAAATACAGTAAAAACTCTAGTATTATGAATTATTATTATTGCAATTTACAAAAACTTTTGTATTTGATGTAATATTCCCCCGGTTTCACAGACAAGGCTTAAGACTATTCCTAGACAAAAATGTAAATCTGAGCTGTTTCTTGCACTGACTGATCTTAAAACATGTCAGTGCCATTGTTTTGTCTTAAGATGTACACCAGTAATGCTTTTTTCTGACTTGTTTATAAAAACGTATTTACTCAAATGTCCTAATTGAAGTATTGCCTAATCCTGGCTTAGGCTAAGCCCTGTCTGTGAAACCAGACCTTAATGTGTCATTTAGTCCTGTGATGCAAAGCTGAAATTTCAGCATCTTTGCTCCAGTCATCAGTGTCACATGATCCTTCAGAATCATTCTAATAGTCTGATTTGCTTCTCAAGAAACATTTGTTGTGCTGATTGATATGTTTATGGAAACGTTATGAATGTTTTTACTGTTACTTGATCAATTTAAATGCATTCTTGTTCTTAAAGATATTGAACTATATTCAACAATATTCAGTACCCCTTCCCCAATTCACTGATTAATTAATCAACAGCAATTCTAGTCATGACAATATGCTTAATTCCTTTGATGCACAAATTCATGCATTCTGTGAAAGGTGGGAGTCGGGGGGGGGGTCCAAATCGCACTGATTCCTTCAGCTCCTTGTGCATATGGCTTACATCTATAAATACCCATGGCCAAAGAGACAAAGGCTTCTCTCTTCTGCAGCTTGTGAGCCTGATGGGTCCACACAGGCCTGACACTGTCTCTCACTCCAGCATTCCTCGGCCCAAGCGCAGCCGTCAAGGGCGGCTCTTGTCTGTAGAGAAATCACACAGAGTTATTACGATACACAGGGGCCGGAAAGGTCCTTGTGTGCGACCCTGTAAGCCCTTCCACACTCACGTCCTCAAAGAGTGGAAATCAAAGGCAGTCATCACAGGGACTTGCTGTGGATGACCAATGTATTAACCCCTTAATGAAAGAAGGTCAGATGCTGTAGCCTGGGATTAAGCTGGAAGAGCTTTTCCTAATCAACCTTCTTCAATCCTATTAATCATGCAAAATAGCAGCCACTATATGGAGCAGTAATTATAACTTATGTCTTTCTGAAGGTGTCTCAACTGTTTTTGTCTTTACATTGAAAGTACAAAACAACATCAGACTCCACTGACTTTGAGTGTGGGGCCATAAAAACACTTTTTCACAATGATTTATCGTGTGTTCCACAGCATAAAGAAAGCCATACAGATTTGGAGCAACTTGATGGACAAAAATAATGAGAGTGTTTACTTTACATTTTTTAGGTGAACTATCCCTTTAAGAAAAAAGTAATGATCAGTGATTGAAGGATACTTTCCAATCATGTTGTCTTTATCCAAAATGAACTGAAATAAAAAAATGAATAAATCAAATAAAATAGATGGAAAAACCTTTTGATGGAAATTTAGCAATGGCAGCATTTAAGTATAATCTGGTGTACTTAAAACATAGCTTAAATTGAAAAATGCACATAACACAATTACTAACACTGAAATGAGAATAGAAGATTTTACAGTCAGGGTTGTTATTGTGTAGAATGTACAAATGCAACTCTCATGACTGTGTGCCTGAAGTCTTATGACTGCAGTTCAGAAACAGAGAAGATGGGAAAAGATATAGCAAAAGGCTGCTCTGCTTCTTCACTAGAAATCCCACCTGATAATGTAGCTACTGACACGTCTCTTGTTTTGGCATTCTCATTTTCATTTTGGTGTACTTTGTGCTGATGAGCAGGTTAGTGTTAAACCTGATGTACATTGTGTGATTTTTACCCTGATTTTACAGTCTGAACTAGTTGGCGCCAATTACAGAAAGTCAGTCTGCAGATTACAGCTGATGATGGTCACAGACTCCAATTTTTTAGATTCAGACTTTAATTCTATCCAGTCTGAGGTTATCAAACACCTAAAACACATTTGATTTATTTGTCATGCATCTCCTAGCAACAAGGCACATGTTTCTGTGTGTTTGTTGTGATCGGAACAACTTCTGGTAGTGTATGATCCTTGGTCGTGTAGTCAAGTGTAAGATTCCCAGTTTTCCTTTGTCACTATTTACAGATTCTGTAAGCGTATGATGCCTAGTGTTTTATAAATATTTTCAGATTTTAAAAGTTGTGTAGTATATTTCAGCCGTTAGTGTCTCTTGAATGCCGTTCATTTTCTGATTGGTTGCAGAATATCATACTGCAACTGCATAATACTTGGTTGCAAATCCCGAAAAGACACCCAGTCTTCCAAATTTTGTGAAAGAAATGTGAGAGAAAGTGTGAGTGTGAATCCCAATGAATAAAACCCCTGTGGTTTACAGAATCTGAAATGTTAGCATTATCCTCCAACCAGAAAACATCTCTTAGGATGAAAAGACATTTAGGACTTTCAATGGAACCTATCAAATTTCAGTAGTTGCACAGTGCATGAAGTAAACAATCTGTCTGTCTGTCTATCTATCTGTTTATCAGTCTGTTTGTCTTTTAACGTTCTTTAAACACTTGTTTAAACACTTCTCTGAAAACACTGTTTTCAGTTGATAAATCTCTTTGAATTGGAATTTAATTCTGGTACATAACCCATTCAGCATGTCTTCAGACAACCGCAATGTACTGCAACTTGTTGCAGAAGGATTTTTTCCCCCCAAGCTCATTAAGCCATCAATAACCATGTTGTCATCCTCAAAGCCTTCATCCCTTCTCTTTCAATTATGTGGCCTGTTGTTCCTCTGTAATTGACCCCACCCAGCAAGCTGTCATCCACTAAAATACCGAGCGTTAAATTATAGCCATCTCACACTTATTTCCATGTGGCCTCCACGTGACCTTGACTGGTGTTCATCAAAGCTGCCTTTGTATATCGGCGCTGCTTGAGTGTCCTGTATAGCCAAGGCGTGTGACGTCCACCCACCCTGAATCAGACAGCTGATAAGCTTTTTTAAGGATTGTGTGGTCGCGGTATTCTGCATATGAAGCGTGTAGTATCTGAACCTTCATTCCTCTTTGATACAGGAGAAACCCAGCACGGTCTGTGGATACGACCACTAAACAGGCACAGATGGTGTGTGTTGTAGATATGTTGTATCTTAGGATTTTTGTAGTGTTTTGTTGGAAGCGCTCCAGATGGGAGGGTCCGGAGCTAAGACAGAGCGTGCTAGTTAACGAAGGACTGATGGTATGTCATTTTTGGGGTTGTGTGGAGGAGAGGAATAGGAAGCAGAAGGTAAGGGATGATAGAAACTGCTGTCGTCAGCCCAGACAGGAAGCTACAGCTGCAGGACATATCCCCTTACCCACAATGCCCTTGCCTCAAGACCGCACAGCTGCTTTCCCTAGAATTTGTTTTGTAAGTGTTGGTGTATTTGTGATTGTATTCAGTGATGTATTTGGGTGAATGAATGTTTGCACTGCATTTCTGAATGCTTTGTGCTGCATTGTCCTCTTTTCCTCAAAGGTGATGTCATCATGTAATTTTGGACCTCACAATGCCACATTGTCTAGCTACTTTGCTGAGCCACTCAATGAAAGTTCAACTGGAATGTGTCTAGTCTATATAAAGCAAGTTCTTTTTTCAAAATTTAGTTTGAATGTAAGTTACTGTATTGTGGATTGCCAAGATAAAAAAGCAACTAGGTTTGTCTTTTTTGAGATTTCAGATTATAACATTACAATTATAATTTAATTGAAACAATTCAACAAATTATTACAATACTAAACAAATTATTAAAATAATTAAATTTACTACTATAAATGAAATAAGAGTATATTTAATATTTAAGATTGTATGTATGTTATTTATCAATTTTAATAATTGTACATTTTTCAGTTTAATTTCACATTTTATTTAAAAATTCATATTACAATTAAATATATAAAATATTATAAAATGAATTTAAAAAGATAGGAAATAAAAATGCTATAATAATTATTATTTATATTAATGTAAAGAGTATATATATATATATATATATATATACCAGTGCTGTCAAACGATTAATCACATCCAAAATAAAAGTTTTTATAATATATGTGTGAGTATATTTATTATGTATAAATACAAACACCTGCATGTAACATGTAATATTTATATATTAAATATTTTTATATAATGTAAAATATAAGAATATAAATATATAAATTATATATGTACTTATTTATATATACAAATAAATATATTAACGCTGTCAAATGATTAATCATGAATAATCACATCCAAAATAAAAGTCTTTATTTACATAATATATGTGTTTAGGCTGTGCTTATTTACTATGTTTATATTAAAACACACACGTGCAGTATATATTTAAAAAGTTTTTACATGTAAATGCATTTATATATTTATTTTCTTATATTTGACATTATATCTAAATATATTTCATATATAATATATGTATTTATATATACTTAATAAATATACACAGTACTTACAAATATATTATATAAAGAAAAACTTTTATTTTGATGTGATTAATCATGATTAATCCGTTGAAAGCACTAAAATATATTACGTGTGTGTGTAAATATATATGTGTGTATCCAAATATATCACACACACACACACACTTTTTTATATATAACTATTTATTAGATATAATTAATAATTATGTATGTAATAGTTTGTTCTAGGTAACTGTAAATAATCTGATAATAATAATAAATAAATAATTATGTTTATCTGTAGAGACTGGTCAAAGCTAATTATCTCAGGTTGGATCACTCAATCGTCTTCATTATGTGTGTATATGACTTATGAAAGTGTTGATGAGAGAGGTCTTTATTTTCAGCTGGTCTGTCTTTTGTCACTTTTAACTATACAACGTGTCTTTGGTTTGTGAGAGCCAGCAGACAGCACAGATGCTCTGAAGCAGTTTGATGGGGTTCAACAAGCTCACATTCCCACACATTACACACGAGATGCATGGCAGCAGAAACAGGCGAGCCTTCAGTGACTGAGCTGACTCTGCTTAGTTCCACAAACTTGACCCAGTTTCCAGAGAGAGGAACGACCAGCAGAAGACACAGAGGCACAGAGGGTGTTGTGTGGGAACTTGAGCTGCTCGGAAAAGGGACGGGTCGCTCCCTCGCCCGTGTCAGCGAGTGCACACCCAGACAATGGCCCTCTGGAGAGCTGCGGCCCTGGAGTTGTGATTGCGCCGCTCTCTGTACAATAACAGAGTCATCCTACTCTCTGCTCTCTGAGTTTCCGCCTCCTACTCTTCTTCCGCCCCTCTTTTTTCTTGTTTCCCCTAACGGACACACACACACACACTCTCTCACATTTCCTGCTCTCTGAGAGAGGGAAAGGAAAACTCTTAGGAGGAGTTTACTGTCCATTAAGCAAAATCAGTGAAAGACAACTGAAAGATAGCTCATCATTGGCTGTGTCATTTAGAGTGATGCCTTTTGGAGATCTCTTTAAAGGAACACCACTATTTTTTGAAAATAGGCTAATTTTCCAACTCGCCTATTTGGAGTTTTAAAATGTTTGTGTATTTGTAACCTTGACTCATTGTGTATTAAGACCGACAGAAAATGCTGTGGACTATTTTCAGGCGCTGTGTAATATTATTGCATGTATATATATGAGCCTGTTTTCAAAAATAGTGGAGTGTTCCTTTAAGATTTGGAAGTGAAATTTAGTTTGTTTTGGATTTGAGGAATCACAAATTTGCTGAGCAAAATGTGATATTATATACAGTAACCATATATTTCACAATACAGTCATTTTTGCTTTAACGTTTTGACTAAAACTACAGTCAATTAAAAAACTACAACAAAAAACTAGTAGAAATATGAATAAAAAGTCTATATAAAAGTAGTCAAATGTATAAAAATGATGCATTTCACTGTTTAATGTTTCTTTGTATTAAATTTAGAGCAGTGACCAGTCAATTTTCTCTCTTTTGTTTGATTAAAATGAATGACAGACAGCAGGAAAACTAGACTGCTGTCACTTTAAGAGCTGCCTGGATCCAATATATTGTTACATGTTTTCTTTCTCAGCTGTTTGGTTTAACTGAAGACCTAAATTACTGTGTTTACAAAGACAGGCATTTTAACACACTACTGAGTGGCAAATACGTCTCGCTTTTCACATGCATGTGCTTCTTTGGCAACACTCAGAAACCGTTTCAAACAGAGTGTGCATATAGTGTTTCAACAGCTTAAAATCACTTGTTTTTAAACAGCAGTGCTTACAACGTGTTCAATATGGTTTCCTGACCACGTAGCACAGCAACACCATGTGAGCATGTAACCATGATAGAAACAACAGTCGTAAATCTCTACCCGGTGACTATTTTTTATCTGTTAATTGCGTCTACCAGTATATACAGTAGGCCAACCCTTCGTTTAAAATTGCTCCAAAAAAGTTACCATATTAAAAAAAACAAAAAGCTATAGCTTGTGGCGAGTAATGTGGTGTGAGGAAGAGCGAGAGAGGGTTGATCCAGTGCCGACGTCCCCATAGAAATCACACCAATGAGGATGAACTGAGAGAGTAAAGAGCTCACAAAAATCCTCCTCAGCACATCACAGCTCAGTTTTGGCTTTGTCTGAAAATGGTGGGTTTTTCATCTCGGTCAGCTCTTTGTTTGTGTTCTGCTGAACCGCAAAGGAGTTTGGAAATCTGCATTGTGAATGATATGGTTTCTTCCGTTGTTGACAATCAACCAGGAAGGCTCCAGTCCTAGAGTCATTTTATAATTCATTGATTTACCTCTTAATCTTTTGAAATGCATGTTTTTAGGTAATATGCACTTAGATGTTCATTTGGGAATATATTTTTTAATTTATTTGACAGTTATCTGATTTGTGGGCTTTCGTTGTTTTTGTCGTTTTAAAACTGATCAGACTTGCTGTGATTAGAAGTTTTTGCACATAGACGATGTCGATGAGTTTAGTTGTTTCCCAAATGATGCACTATACACTATGCACTTATTCTATTAGTACGTACTTATATCAGGTCGTTTTATCATCCAACATCAGAGTCTTCCACACTTTTTTCAGCAACTTAATTTCATCATCTCGACATTTGAAAGGAGCTTTACTTACAGCAGTTATTAGTGGAAACACACACAAATCACTAAAAACGTATAGAACTGTGCATAAGAATACAAATTGGGAACAGATCTGGAGAAATTTAGCATTACATCACTTGCTCACCGAAGGTTCCTCTGAAGTGAATGGGTGCCGTCAGAATGAGAGTCTAAACAGCTGATAAGAACATGACAGGTCTTGTGAAGTGAAAAGCAGAATGTTTGTACGAAATAAATACATTTTTTGTTTCAGATTATTGATGTTCTCTAGCTGAAGAAACAAACTCATTTACATCTTGGAGTCAATTTTCATTTCAATTCATCATTTTTGGGTGAATTATTTTATTCCTTTAAAATGGCACAATACAAAGTACTAATAGAAATCAATGGTGATGTTTTCTGTTTTATTTCGGTCACTTAAGTTTACATTTGTGGCCTCATTCCACTGTTTATCTTGCGTCATCTTACAGTTTTGTCTGAAGGTTTTGTCTGAACACATTTTTACAGCCCTCTAGGTAAATATGCTGACACAGGTTCTCTTACATTCTTTACCATTTTATTAATCCTCACTGTACAATTCAGAAGTTATGAGTAATGCTAAAATGTAATAATTTAATTTAGACTTGTTGATTAATATTTAATTGTAGCCTAATTATTACTAACCAGCTTTTAAATTGAACTACTTTCAGGTTCTGTTTATATTACCATTCATATATGTAATTTAGACTCTGTCACTTGCATACCAAGAAATATTAAATGAACAGGATGATCCTTAAAATAGAAATGCAAGCTCAGAAAAGATCTTTATTTTGAATTCCCCCTGTTTGCATAGCAGTTTGTGATCTCTCCTTCAAAGCGGTGTTTGTTTTCGGAGCGGTGAGGGTCTAGAAAAGAAACATCATGAGCTATGCAACAGGTTTTTTGATCTGGTCCAGACAGATAGAAAAAAACGCTGTCAGGGCAAATGCAAAAGGAAGGTCACATATTGCAGTAATTACTTGTGGCCAAGAATAATAATTCCTAGATCAGCAAAGCTAAATGTGTGGCAGGTAGCCTTGAAAAGGGGCTTTTCCTTTCCCATCCCTCTCTCTTGGGCAGAGTCCGGGTGTGGTGTGAAGTGCTTACATGTGTTTCTGTATGAAAGAGATGAGTTTGTCAGGTACTTACCCTTGCTTTTTATTCCTTAGTGTGAAAGATGCGTGACTCTGATCTCTTTAATCTGTTTCCCAGCTAACAGGGAACATTCTTGGAAAGTTGTCTAATGTTTTCTTAAAGTCGCTTCTTCCAGTATAACGTTAGAACCACTAAATGTCAATCAGCATTTTATAACAAGCATCTGACTATGTTTTTCAAGGCCAGATATTAGAGCTACTTTTCCTCTGGTTTTCTTCCTAAAATGAATAATGAGATATGTCCGCACCTACAAACAAGCATTATAAATGTTGCTGCATTGTTGACTAGCTCTATATACGTGAATGCTTATTCTAGGACTTTCTAAAAATGTTGTTTCTCTTTAGGGGGTTTCTTGTTTCCTGTGTTTGTTAGGCCATTCATAACAGTGCAGCTATTGTTCACCATGCACAGATTCGGAAGATCACTGTCATAAGAAATCAATTCAGGTCATACCCCTATCTTTACTTGTTTATTGCATTAAACTTTCAGGATATCATGTTTGGCTTTTTGGCAAGGTTTCCTCAACAAACAGCCAAAGAAATCAGATGTCCAACAGCTGAGGCCTGCCTCATGACAAAAAAAAAAAGTTCAAATTAGCTGAATGGAAATGCCCAGTCACTCCTAGTTACATGATTAGAAAATAAATAAATCTTCATAGAAGTTGCTTAAAGAAATAGTTCACCCAAAAATTGTAATTCTGTCATTATTACTCAACCTCAAGTAGTTTCAAACCTGTATGAATTTCATAGTTCTGCCGAAAATAAAGGAAGACATTTTAAAGAAAGCTTTTAACCAGGCTGTTTTGGGTCACCATTGACTTCCATAGTATTTTATGGAATCAATGGTGACCCAAAACAGCCTGGTTACAGACTTTCTTCAAAATATCTTCCTTTGCACCAGGGTCCAAAAGTCTTTTACCATGCCAACATGTTTCTGATCACTGATCCTGTCCCTGTCTTGAATCTCTGCAGGTATGGAGCACCTGGTGAAAGAGTTGTGTTTGCTTCTCAAGCTGCTGGAGAACGAGAGCGTGAGTTCAGCCACGGCAGAGAAGATGAGTGTGGTCAGAAACTTGGTCAAACAGCTGCAGCCATCCGGTGAGATTGAGCAGCAAATACATAACAGCTGAGCAGAAATGCCTGGCCAAGGCCCCGCTGAAGAGATTCACACATGAATAATTATAGCAGCGTTGAAGTATTTCAGAGAGCACTGTTACTCTGAGCAAAATGACTAATTAAAAAAGAATACTGCCTGAAAATGCTACTCCAAAAAAAAATGTGTATTAAGTGATATACTGTGAAGCAGTATTTCATGTATGAAGGGTAAATCATACTTGTGATATTGCAAATTAATTAAATTATGTTTATTTATTTCATAGTGAATGGATCTGACTTTATATACATGAACACGTCTCTGTATGGAAATGGTACCAGCTTTGTTGAATCGTTGTTTGAAGAATTTGGTGAGTTTAATTCTCTGTTTACTAAAAGTTTGATAGTGCAAATCTTTTTCTTTTTCTGAATTTTGTTTTGCGAAACAGTGGCTAAAACTGCAGTACATAAATAATTGTAGTAGGTGCTACTAAAAATAGCGGAATGAATGGCAGCGTTGTTTGTTACGATCATATTTCCAGGTTGTCATATGAGTTGCATGTGTTGTAATTGTTCAGGTTTGATGTTTGTTCTCAGACTGTGACCTGCAGGATCTCAGGGACTCGCCTGAAGAGATGAAAGATGTGGAGCAAGAGGAAGCTTCCAAACACCCGCCCACAAAATCGGTACAAGAATATGTATGAAATGGAAAAACATTAAAAAAAAGAAATTAGTAATTATGTTCAGCAAGGATACATGCAGTTGATCAAAAGTGTGGCAGTAAAGATATTGGTAATGTTATAATATTATAGTGCTGTCTCATGATTAATTGCATCCAAAATAATGTAATATATTAATAATATAATACATTTTGTTTAGTTTTTTTATTAAGCGTGCAAATTTGATTAAAGTAATAATTGTTTTGGTTTTTTCAGAGCCCCACAGACACACCTCCTCCCCTTCCTACCACACCTCCTCCTGATGATTACTATGAAGAAGCCGTCCCGCTCGGACCAGGCACAACGCCCCAGTATATAACTACTCGCAGTAAGTCTGAACACATTCATGATGGCACAATAACAGCCATTTATGAAACCTTACACAGTGTGCTTATTTATCAGGTAACTCCAGCCCTCCAAACTCAATAGAGGATGCTTATTATGAAGATGCTGACAACAATTACCCAACAACTCGTCTGAACGGTGCCAGCAAAAACTCCTGTAAGGAACTTGTGCTGTTTGTTATGCTTGTACAATCTATCAAAATATGATACGCAAGTTTTAATATCTGTTGATGTCAACAGACAATGATTCAGATGCACTCAGCAGTTCTTATGAGTCCTACGATGAAGAGGATGAGGAAGCTAAAGGCAGAGAGAGGACGCACCAGTGGCCTTCAGAGGAGAGTCCAGATGGTCAAATGAAAGACTGCCGCAAATGTGCTTTCCTGCTTCGCAAGAAACGCTTCGGTCAATGGGCTAAGCAGCTAACAATCATCCGTGAGAACAGACTTCAGGTGAAACGCACTGAACTGTTAAAAAAAGGGAGACAATCTAACATCTGGTCAATCCCGGCAAGCTCTAAACATAGAATTTGTTCTTCACAGTGCTTCAAGAATCACAAAGATCGATCTCCACACGTTGACCTCCCCCTGAATCTCTGCAATGTCATCTATGTGCCCAAAGATGGACGCCGCAAGAAGCATGAGCTTCGTTTCTCCATGCCAGGAGGAGAGGCGCTGGTGCTGGCTGTACAGAGCAAGGAACAGGCCGAGAGCTGGCTCAAGGTGCTTCATCACAATATGTAACATAATATAGTGGATTTGTGCAAACTTAACTAATGCGTTTAAACTGAGAAGAAAGAGATGGGAAACTGGGAAATATAAGACATTTAAAATTAGTGATTTCCTGAAAAAGTCATTGAATCTTAAAAGCCAAAAAATGTTTATAGTGATATGTAATGTTTATGTAATGCTCAACAGTGTTATTAATTTCAGTGTTGTTTATATACTATTGTAGCATTTTTTAAATGTTTTATTTAGCTTTTATTTATATATTTTCAGCTTTCATTTTAATTTTAGTGTATGTTTGTAATTTGACACTACAAAACCAGTCATAATTTTTTTAAATTGAGATTTGTACATCGTTTGAACGGATATTGTTAGGATAGGACAATATTTGGCCAGGATACAGCTATTTGACAAAAAAAAATCCAAATTGAGAAAACTGCATTTAAAGTTGTCCAAGTTCTTAGCAGCATGTATTACTAATTTAAAAAGTTTTAATATATTTACAGTATGCAATCTACAAAACATCTTCATGGAACATGATCTTTATTTAATATCATTAATGATTTTGGCATAAAAGAAAAACGGATAATTTTGACCCAGTGTATATTTGCCTATTGCTACAATTTTTTTTTGTGGTCCAGGGATCATGTGTATAGAATTTGCCTTCAATGTATTTCAGTTTTTAGAGTTTTAGTTATTTTGTATTTTTAGTACTTACATTTTAGTTATTTGTGCCAGTTTTCAATTAGTTGGCCACATTTCTATGTTTAATATTTAAATTTAATTTTACCTTTATGTCAATTAATAAACAATATTTTTATCATGCTCGACTAAATATTTCTTTGTGTAAAAATTTATATCTGACAATAAATTATGCAAAACCAATCATGATCAAGAATTAATTCATTTGAACATTTTGACTGTTTTACAGTGTCATATTATCAGAATAAATCTGGTTCTGACAGATTTAGTTATATTTTATTAGCTTCGTGACTCTCTTCTGTTAACACTTATGTAGGTCATTCAGGAAGTAAGTAGCCTGGCAAACAGCATTAATGGAAAAGATAGTTCATCCTCTCCGATGATACTGCGAAAACTAGAGCTGGACAAGGTAAGGCTGAACAGATTACTAGGATCTTGTAACCCTGAGTACAGTAAACAGCTAACCTATACTTATTACAATGTTGACATGAACATAACCAGCCGTGTGATCCCTAATATTGCTGTGTCTTGGTCATTGCAGATGATGTCAGCAGATAAACATACTTCTGATTCTGACAGTGCAGTCAATGGAGAAGTCACCCGTGAGATCTGTGAGAACGGTATGGACACAATCGATCAGCTTCTTTGCTTAGCGAACGCTTTTGGGGTCAGAGTGAGTTTTCCAGGTGTACAGTGTTTCCTCGTGTTAGTTCTGTGATGTCACGTTGAAACAATGGCATTAGGAACTCGGGAAGGATGTAGCTGCTCTGTGCAGTACTTCCTGTGTCTTTGATGAGGTTAAAGTTTGTCCCTTTTGGTATGTCACGTCCTTCTTCTTTTTTTTTCTTAGGTTTTGTGGCATACACATTAAATTGGTAATTTTTAACAAAACTTTTGTGTGCTATTTTTTTATGTATCATACATTGTTCATACTGTACATTATAATGTTGTGATGCCTAAATTCAGTTGCATTAAAATACTTTTTTTTTTTTTTTTTTATATTTTATTTTTATTTATCCAAAATATAATACAATTTTGATTTCAATAGCACACATCTCTAGTTTCGTCAACTGCACTTTTCAAGTGTTACAGATGGACACACAAAGCTATAGACATAAGTATGCTGTTTTTTCCTCAACATTGCAAACAAAGGAAGTCAAAGGCATCTTCGTTAATAGAATCTAAACATTTGTTTCGTGTCTTGTCCTTGCACTTTATGCATCCTCTCATGATGCTTCCTGTGATTCTTCCTGCAGGGAAGGGCAAAAAAGGGACATTCTCGGAGCTGACTGGATCTATGAGTCGAGCCGCTGGCAAGAAAATCAACCGCATCATCAGTTTCTCCAAGAAGAAGCCGCCTCTGCCGGGCGAAACCAATATGCTTTCCCACCTGGATGACAATCCTCGTTGTGGTGAGGGGACATAAATCCACTTTCCCTTCACGATCAGCCTTTTGATTTTTTCATCTTGTGAAACATTCCTTCAAGTCTTTGATAGTTTCTTATCTCTTTCTAGGTTACTTAAATGTCCTGGTCAACCAGTGTTGGAAGGAGCGCTGGTGTTGTGTGAGAAATGGGACTCTGTATCTCCACAAGGACAGAGGGGACATTCACACCCATGTCAGTGCGTTAGCCCTTAATGGTGTAGATGTCTTACCCGGTCTTGGACCCAAACATCCTTTCGCCTTCCGCATCATTCGAGCAAGCACAGAAATTGCTGCCCTGGAGGTAATAAAATAGATATTTATTACATTGTAAGATCTCTAATTAAAAGAAGTGTAATATTGCAAAATAATCAACCTCAGGCAAGCTGTTCTGTGGAGATGGGCCGCTGGCTGGGGGTTTTGTTGGCTGAAGCAGGAAGCGCTACCACCCCTGAGGCATTGCATTATGACTATGTGGATGTGGACACCATCAGCAGCATCCAGAATGCAGCACGACACTCGTTTCTGTGAGTGGAGATGAGGATATTTAGCTTGTTTCATTTGGGATGAATAAAGAAGTTTTCAGATTTGTAGTATTTTCATGCATTTTTATGCCATAGTTGGGCGACCTCCTCTAGCAGCACCTCCACAGATCCACGGACTTACGACGAAGTTCCCTATGAAAGCGTGTTGGTAAGGTGTTAACTTAGAAATGCATCACATGAACATTAACTAGTTGCTTATTAGCTTGCCTATGATTAAAATATTGTCTGTTCGTTAATATTATAAAGCACTTATAATAAAACTTATAATATAATAAAGCATTACCATATTCTACATCCCTAATCCAATGTAATGACTAAACTTAGCAACTACTGACTATTAATAAGCAGCAAATTAGTACTTTATTGATGCAGACGTCATAGATAAAGTTTTTTAATAGCGAGAACTGGACATTAAAATAAAGTGTGACTTTTTAACTTTTTCAGTTAAGACTATTATAATTCATATATTTGCTATATATTTAAGATTTGTATCCATATTTAAAAACTCCAGGAATAAATATCACTGTTTTCACAAAATTAAGCAGCACTGATAAAAATAAGATTTGTTTTTGAGCACCAAATCAACAAAAATGAATTCTGAAGAATCATGTGACACTGATAAGTAATTTCCAATAACATTTCGCTATTGTTGTTTTCACTGTATTTTATTTTTAAAAAATGCCTCGATGAGCATAAGTGACGTCAATTTAAAATATTTTAGTAATGTTGGCATTATATGACATTTAAAAAGAATGTTTCAGCCCATTCATGTGTCGTTTCTGGCATGATTAACCACAGTTCTCTCAGAGTTGTAGTTAATTTTTGACTTATCCTGAAATGCAGCAACAAACATGTCTTACTGTTTTATTCTCTGCTGTACTTCCTAAAATATTTTTGTAGCATCATTACTTTCTCTGGTGGGTGGTTAGGTTGTGCAACTGACTTTGTTATGTCTAGTCAGCTACAAACGTTCTTGTTCATATTTCTTTATAAAAAGGAACTTAGCAGGAAATCCTTAAGTAAGCACATTGTGTAATGCTGAAGTAAATACTATCATACTGGAAGGGAAGAATTTTGGACGCTTACAGAAAGTGTTGTATTTATATTTCCACAGAGACTGTAATTACTCCTCATTTTTTCCCTCTGCTGTGTCTCTTTCACCCACAGGTCGATGAAAGTCAGTCTAAACTGAAGCGTTATTCTTCTATGTCCAGTGTGGACACAGCTAAGGGTGACACACAGATCACGGTGAAACGACACGGTTCCTGTAAGTTCTTTCCACTGGAAAATCAATCTATATATGTCATAGCTTTACTGTTTCAATTTTGTGGCCATTATGTTTAAATTCATAAAGTGGCCATTTACGACCAATTCTATCTTATGTTTGTGTTGTAGCTGTGAATCACTACGGTAAATATGGAAAGACGCGGGCTGAAGAAGACGCACGACGGTATCTCAATGAGAAAGAACAGCTCGAGAAAGAAAAAGAAGTCATCAGGAAGAGTGTGCTGTCACTGCGCTCAGAAAAGAGGGTGGTGAAGGAAGAGCTGAAAAAGGCGGCTGGTGAGAGAATTAACTGATTTGAGTGCTAGCTAATAACAGTATTATATTTATATTTGTTGCAGTATTTGGCGCCACCTGCTGACAATATCTCCAGTTATGGGAGATGTCCATTTAATGTGGTATGTTTTGTACATGCCTGTCAGATAAACAGCAGAAAGCCATGGAGCAGCATCTGGCCCAGCTGGAGGAAAGATGCCGTCAGAAGGAGGCTGAGCGAGTGGACCTGGAGCTGCGACTCACAGAGGTGAAGGAGAAACTGAAGAAGTCTCTGACTGGAGGAATGCTGGGGGCGCCTGTGGAAAGCAAACCCACCATTAAGGTACCTGCATTGTTGACTCTTAATATGTTTTTACTTCAGACAAACCTGATTTTACTGTGAGATTAATTCATATCTTACTTGTACCTGTAGGTCCCAGGCAAAAAAAAGGAAAATATTTACAATGGCGCCACTGTGCCAGTTAACTGTGCATCCGAAATGAAGAAACGCCCCCTGTCGATATATGCATCCACCAAAGGAAACGTCATGCAGAAAGCCAAGGTATACAAGTAACTAGTAAAGTAATGCATTTACAAAACAATATTTTAGTTGCTTTTTCAAACAAATACTTTGTATTCCCATTTATTCACTGACTACTCTCCTTCAAATGTGAACATTTACTCATCTCACAGATTTGGTATTGCAGTGAAATGCAAACTTAGAATATGATGTGAATCTATATTAATTAAATATGCTAAATTACAAGTATCTTTTAGGTATCTAATTCTATTTTATTAACCAGTATCTTTGCTACTGATCTTATATTTTCCAAATCAACCATAATAATAAGCAAAAATGACTTTACTTGTACTTTCTACTTGCAGATGTAAATTTACAATTTTACAATTTGCCAAACATATAACCATATATATATATATATAGCTAAGTGGCCAAGCACAGAGGAGAAAAAGGTAGTAATGTAGTGCATTACGTTCCATAAAAAAACTATAAATGTGATAATATCTGCTCTTATCTTTTTTTATTAGGAATGGGAGTCAAAGAAAGTGAAGTGATTGTAACATTGTCATCAGAAGAGTCTGAGGATCCGTGGCTGCGGCTGGAATTTTTACAGGGATAGTTCAGCCAAAAATAAAAATATGCTAAATTTTTACTCTCAGACCATCTAAGATGTGGATGAGTTTGTTTCTTGATCATAACAAATTTGAGAAAATTTAGCTTTGCATCACTTGCTCACCAGTGGGCGCTTTGCAGTGAATGGGTGCCTGTCAGAATAAGAGTTAAAACAGCTGGTAAAAACACCACAATAATCCACATGACTGCAGTTCATCAATTAACATCTTGAGTACAGGAAAAGGAAAACAGTCCAATTTCAGGAGATTTCATTTTTGGTTAAACTATTCCTTTTGAGAAAAGAAGAGATTGCATCTGTGAATGTCCTGTCTGTCCACTACATTGCACTTGTGCACAGGACAGTTGACCGAATTAGAAGATGGTCTGTAAATAAATATGAATGTTAAATAAAAAAAATGCATGAAGATAGCAAGGATAAGGGAATGTTCAGGAAGCAAAAGTGTTTTATAAACATTTGTTCAAAACGAGTTAAAATAGGTGCCTGAATTATACAAAAATCGTGTTTTGTTATCATGTCTTTTAACGTTACTGTATAATGCCACTGATATTCGTGGCCTTCCTGCTGATTTCTTTGTGCTGAGATACAGTGTTAATGTCTCTCTCTGTTACATGTTATGTGAAACTGAACTGCTTTCAAAGAATTTTCCATTTTTTTTAACACTAGGGCACTTAATTTACCAGATTTATTTATTTCTATTTTGTACATAAAACCAGTTGAAAGTAAAGAATCATTGTTTTACTTTGCAACATCTGGGTAATTGTTCGAAATAAAAAGTGTGTTCAAAGTGGCTTTGTTAGAGTTCTGTTTATTTAAGCAAAAAAAAAAAAAAAACAACAGTAATAATAATTTAATTTTGGATTACTCTGTAATGATATCAACTAAAATAGGGTTTGCTTATTTTAAAAAAAAAAAGTGAAATGGGGGGAAAGACACAAGAATTAATCAACATATAATCATGAATAATATTAAGTATTGTTTTCATTATTGTTAGTCATTATTTTTATACAAATAAGCACGCTGGGAGTCTAGGTGGGTGGTCCTTGCCTGGGGCACAAAAGGTTTACAGCCCCCTGAAGCAGATCATCGTGTTTAAAGAAATATTCAATCCGTCGAATACAGTACAGAAGACCAAAACATCCGTCTGAACTTACAGTTTTATAATTAAAAATGCAGCGTTGTAACTCTTTGCAGAAACAGGAAGGCGAGATTCGGAGTCGTTTTAGTGAATCGGCTCAGTGATTCTAAACAGTGACTCACCGAGCAGGTCACGCGCACCCGACCACACAAGCTACTGAGGAAATGGCCGTGCGCTTTCTGTCCGTAACGAGAAGATATCCTATCGATTTGTGCAGGTTAACACCAAGTGCAGTCAACAGGTAAAGCTCGTTTATAGCGTGATACTAAAAACGCGAGTGCTAAAAACACGAGAAAACTGGGCTTTATTATCATTATCGTCATTTTGACCGTTTCAAGTGTTGCGGTGCTAGCGTCGCTGCTAACTGGCTAACGAGTAAGTTAACGGTTTAGCGGGACCCAAACCTCAATTTAATCAATAAAATACAACCCAGACGAGTTTAAATTTGTTCCGAAGCGACGAACACGTCGACCGCGGCTCGTTTAGTAGTTTATATCGTGTTTAAAATGGTTTCGCTGTATTGTCCATAAATCACATCTGTCAGCTTTAATATCACATCTGTGTCTTGCTTTAACGTTTCGTCTTCTCTTAGTTACGGGCTATTGAATGTAACGATACTATTAACTATTACAGACTGTATCAAAACAGTATCAGATATTAAAGTAAGTAAGGTTAATGTTACGTCGGCAAGCCCTCCGCTGGATTTTCCTCTATTTTCAAAACTTGACTTTCGGTTATGTAACTTACACCTCAGCCCGACGGCTCATTTACTTTCACAACTATACATGTTAAACGTAGTAAACGTGTAATTATTCGTGATGATGAATGGTTTTTATTGGATTCCTGTGGATTCTTTGTTTGGCGGCTCATACCGATGTAAACGGCTCAAATTAACCTTCCTTATTGTGCCAAGAAACTGCAGCCATCTATTACCATTTGTATCAGATTTAACCCACATTGAATAGTTCTTCTTTAGGATAAATTTGTCTACCCAAATAGTTTTTATTACTTTATAAAATTATTTATCTATTTCATATTTATTAACACTTTTTGTGTAAAATAAAATGTCCACAAATGAATAAATCCCGTGATTTAGTCATTTGTTTGACTAAAATTTAATTTAAATGAGGGTGCAAATAAAAATAAAATAATTTGGCTTGACCAGCCTTTGTATCTATTGAATCCTACCATGAAGAACAGCAAATGTTGAGTACTAAAGCTTTGAAAATATATTTAAAAAAATATTTTATGATAAAATCAGCTTTTATTTATTTTTTTGTTATTGTTTTCGTGTAATATTAATTCGTCAATTGGATGTTTTTATGCATGAAATATAGCTAATAAAGAAATGCTTTACACAATCATTGCAGCATTATGCTCAGCACAAAGTCGAATGCCACAATTCTGTAAATGGTTCAACAAAATAATTAAACAAAAAGTCAGGTCATCCAAGATCTAGATGGGTTTGTTTCTTCATCAGAACAGATTTGGAGAAATGTAACATTTAAACAGCTGATTAAAAACATAATAATCCACAAGTAATCCAAATGACTCCTGTTCATCAGATGTAACACAAAGCTACACATTAAAAAAACAACAATACTGCTTTCTCCAGTGTCGTCGTCTCTGAATGAGTGACATATGCACAGATTAAGCACTGTTTAAAAACGGGTTAATGGTGGATTTTGATGTTAGAGGATGAAAGGAGATTTACTTTCAGAGGAGAATGCATTTATTATGGATTATAGACCTGCATTTTGGCCAGAAGGTTTAAAGGTAAAATGCATAATTATGTAGCTATTAGTTTATTACGTTAATCATTGAACTGGTGGATTGTTGTGATGTTTTAATCAGCTGTTTGATAATCTCATCGATCGCATTGAGCATTTAACAATAGTTTTTCTTTTCTTTCCTCCAGGTCCGTCGTAGGCCTCTTCAGCACTGCAGCAGAGCATCGTAGTGCAGGTGATGACTGCCATGGTGATGATGGAGATGATGACCACAGTCACTCTGTGACACATGTCAGGACCTTAGAGACGAGAGCTAGAAAATTGGAAGAGCAGGTTCACGACCTCCAAGTAAGTTCATATTCGGTACCGTTTTAACTGTTTCCAGCCTGTGTCTGTTCTCAAACTACTTATTGCGTTTCCACTGCAAATGGGGGAATTTCTCGGATTGAAAGATTGGTTCAACTCAAGACATAAAGGTTTGCTGGTGGGTGGATAAATGCTGATAGTGCCTGTGGCATTCTTGTTTCACTACATGCAGGACGTGCGGAAAAAAAAATAATTTATACCTTCAGTTTCAGTCCATCTTCAAAAAGAACAGATAAGAGTACCAGCAGTTTATGCAATGAGCCAATATGCTAAAATCATTTCCAAGTACTGTGAACACCAAACAGAAGTGCTGAACTACCCACACAAACAGCGAGATAAGCACTGTTTGTTTTTGACTTTTAATAGTCAGGTAAACGGCACGTACCAGCATTGCATCACCATTCGTTCCTCAAGCCAAGAACAGACTCTGGCTTTAGAAAGTGAACTGTTCTGGTGGAAAAGAGTATTTGTAAGCTGTTTTAGCTTTGTAAGAAACCAGCAACAACGCTCATTTAGAGTTTAAATATGTGTTATGGAGTAAATACAACATTAATAATAATAATTCTCAACTGCTACATTGACCCGGTCAGTATTTGGTCTTTTGGAGCATTTTCAGTAGTCATTGACTTAGTGATAATGCACAATTTTTAGTCAATTTTCAATTCATTGTATGCACACATACATTTTAATTGCACTTATTTTATCGCTATAATTAAACTATAATGGCCACTAGTTTTAACCAGTGTTATATTTGTTTGTGCTTTTCAAAGGAGAGATACAAACGAGCCCTAGCCGACTCGGACAATGTCAGAAGAAGAACACAGAAGTTTGTTGAGGACGCCAAACTATTTGGTAACCTACTTCAGTGTAGCTACACATTCTAGCTGTTCATGTTGCTTTACATTAAACATTACACTCCCTTTACAGGGATTCAGAGTTTCTGTCGTGACATCGTGGAGGTGGCAGACCTGTTGGAGAAGGTTGAGGAGGGAGATGGAGTGCAGCAGCTGACACAATACATGACTCACATACATGGGCGGCTGCAGGACATCTTCACCAAGCATGGACTGGAGAAGATGACCCCTGTGGGATCCACCTACGACCCATATCAGCATGAAATAGTCTGTCATACTCCTGCAGAGGGAGCGGAGCCCGGCACCATAGCTGTGGTGAAGCAAGATGGTTACATGCTGCACGGACGTACTATTCGGCATGCCCTCGTGGGGATAGCTGTGAAGACACAGGAGCATTGACAGAGCTTTCGATCAAGTTCTCTCCTGCTTGGTTGTTTTTTTTTTTTTTTTACACTCTCTCTCTTAGTATGTACAATACCATTGTTCTTACATCTCTAGACAATTACATGCTTGACTTACTCTTTGAAGTAATGGTTATTTATATGTATATATATATAATACTTTGTTTTTTCTAACGTTTATTTACACAAATTAATCAGCCTTTTTTTTTTTTTTTTTTTTTTTTTTTTTTTTTTAGCCTTTTTGATTTAAAATGTCCAATGACCATTTAATGTTTGGAAAAATTCATTATTGTCTTTTGTGTGTTAAAGACACTACATTTGTAGTGTAATAAGAATCATCGAGTTAATTTGACCCGGAAAATGCACTTTACACCCTTGTCATGGTGGTTTATGTAAGAGATTAGAAGTTTTGAAGCTTAAGGGACAAAGACTTTTATAAGAGAGTAACACTTTATAATAAGATTCTATATGTTTAACACTAGATAATGTAGTAGGTATCATGATTTAATGATGAACATCACTGATAATGATTAATGTTAATTTATGAATATACTGTTCATTCAACGCCATATTAGTTCATTTTAGTGTTAAACTAATGTTAATGCATAGAATGTTATTGTAATGTTACGAGAAAGTCTTGCGAAATGTGTCAAGTAAATGTTATAGGCCACCAGTAGCCAAAACACATGCTAAAAGATTTCTCTTTTTGAGGGGAGAAGTGTACATCAGATTTACATTTATCCAAAGTGGAACTAAACTGAATGTTATTTTGGGAGATAAAAAGAACCTAAAAAAATATTTATATGTATTTATTTTGTAATAGTTTGCCCTGTTTTTTTTTTCTTTTGGTAGTTGAAAAAAACTGTAAGCTATTTTCTTTAGTTTTTACAGAAGTATGCTTTGTAAATGTTGCAGACGATTAGTTTTGAGTGTTTGTGTGCAAGACTCGTTTTGACTGAATAAAATCTCATTTGTTCATTCTGTGCACTAGAGGTCAGTCTTTACAAATGTAGCGCTCAGTTCGTTCCGCAAGATACTGCAGTGAGTCGGGGGAAAACCGGAAGTACGGTCAGAGTTGCAGCTGCACGTGTTCTCCAGCGACACAAAAATAGTTCTCGAGTTTGTTGTACACAGTGTAGCGAAAATGACAAAGACAAAGAAGGAAAAAAATGTTGAAAAGGAGAAAACGGTTGAAGAGGAGACCGGGGGAACAGAGAAATCCTATCAAGAATTAATAGCCACTATAAACCCAATTGCAAACCCGCTTGCGTCGCGTAAACTAAGCAAAAAGCTCTATAAGTGCGTCAAAAAAGGTAAAATGCGTTTCATAGTATTTTCTTGTATGTCTAATCTTTAGCGATTTCGAATCGGTGTAAAATGTGTTAAATTTGACTATATAGTTTAACGTTTAAGAGATCCACGTGGTTGCAGTCAGGAATTCGTTATAAATATGCTTCGTTATTTTACACAGCGGCTAAAATCAAACAGATTCGGCGAGGAGTAAAAGAGGTACAGAAGTTCATCAACAAAGGAGAGAAGGGGTAAGGAGAAGTTTCCTTTCTTCGTGTTTTAGCTTCATTCAGCCCAAGTTGATGTTTGTGATTTTTCTGTCATTTTGTAGTATTGTGGTGTTTGCTGGAGACACTGTTCCCATCGAAGTGTATTGCCACTTACCAATCATGTGTGAAGACAGAAACCTGCCCTATGCATACGTGCCATCTAAAGCTGTAAGTTCAACATAACGCTATGCAATATTTCTGAATCAATTACGGTACAGTTACAATACTTGCACTCTTTCGGCAGGATTTGGGCTCATCGGCTGGATCAAAGCGTCCCACCTGTGTAATCATGGTCAAACCACATGACGAATATCAAGAAGCCTATGATGAGTGTATGGAGGAAGTCACCTCTCTGCCCAAACCAATCTGAGGACAAAAAATTTTTCTTTTTTTTTTTTTTTAAGGAATGAGTGAATATATCAAATCAAATTAGAATGGCTGTAAGTGACTTTGCACGGTGCTGATGTTCAGCGGTGCATCTGTCATGTCATTTAGAGACTTAAACCTGTTCTGGCTTCTTTGTGGACTTCTTGATTTGCAGAAAGAAGCTGAAATGTATGATGAGTCAATGTGATGCTGTGCAAAGTTCATGTCACCGGAGAGCGGATGGAGCTGTTGCTCAGCCAGTTGTTTCTCAGTGTTTGACACTCTTGTCAATCTCTGTTATGCTCTATGTATTAATTGGTTTGCTTTTCATTTGTCATAACTGCTTTTGGAGCAGTGGACCCCGAGAGCTCCAAAAGAGATGTCAAAATAAAATTTTTTTTTGTACTTTTAACTGGGTTTGAGAAATGGTTCATTTATTTCAGTAATTCAACTTAAATTGTGAAACTTGTGTATTAAATAAATTCATTGCACACAGACTGAAGTAGTTTAAATCTTTGGTAGGCTCACGTTTAACAAAAACCCACTAATTCATCTCGACAAATTAGAATACTTCATAAGATCAATAATAATAATAAAAAAACACTTAGTGAATTGTTGGTCTTTTGGAAAGTATGTTTACCTGCTGTGTATGTACTCAATACTTGGTGGTACTTTTGCTTTAATTACTGCCTCAATTCGGCAGTTTGATCAGTTTGTAGCACTGCTGAGGCGGTATTGGCCCAGTTTTTTTTGACTGTGGCCTTCAGTCCATCTGTATTTTTTGATCTCTTGGGCCCAGTTTTTTTTTAAATTCTATCTGGATCAAATTGGTCCGGATTTGGAAAGCCCATGTTTTGCTGAACTATCTTACTTTTATGCCAGTTTTTTAAAGGAACATTGGATTGGATCACTTTGATCCAAATATCAAATTTCAGGATTACCAAATCCTGTTTACCATAGCTTTAGATGGAACCAACAGTGTAGCCTGCTGTCTCAGCAAAAAACAACAGGTAGGCAAAATAGCAGTGGCCACAAATAGCCATTGTTTGTTTTATAGAGCTATGAGCAACAGTGACATTTATTTCACATCC